>SDVV010035021.1:0-11108 GCA_016164225.1 Gammarus roeselii
TCAGCTCATCTCGGTTTGTCTCTAATCATTTCGGCCAGTTTCGGCTTGTCGCGCCCAATTCGACTCGCCTCAACATGTTTCGACTGATCTCGACGCACCTCAACCAGCCTCGACGCGACCCTCGCCCCCTGCGCCAGCAATCCGCGGACTGCAATGGTTAATTGTTCAACTCAAGCATCTCACATAAACGTTTTTCTGTGAATGGGTTTTCCAGCGCTGCGAGGGGGGAGCAGAGGTTCCAGGATTCAGATAGCCTCTATAGGGTCCCACAGTTTCTCAAAAGGCTCCCAAAGGGTCTCAAGGGTGTCCCAAAGGGCCCCAGAAAGATCCAAGTGGACCACCCCAAATCCACCTGGTCTCCCAAGTCCCCCGGGTTCCCGAAACCCCGGGTCCCCGAGTCCCGCGGATCCCACGAGTACCTCCTCTCCCTGGGTCACCTTGTCTCAACCAATCTCGATACATATAATAATAATGATAACATATTCAAAATTTATCACCATGAAAAAAGGGGAGAGAAAAATAATAGAGCCCAAGCAAGAAGAAATAATAAAATACTAAAATAAAGTGTTAATGATCTATAAACTGAATAATCATCCATCCACCCCAAGTAAGGTTTGTTATAGGCCTCTTCGTTACTAGAAGTAAAGTCAAGATGTTCATTTTCTTGCAGGTCCTTTTCCCGTTGGAAAGCAGCCGTGTAATTTGTTGATTGCGATATCTGGCTAAAAGTCTGAGCTAGTTTATTAGCGATTTCCGCGTGAGAGGAATAAATTCTGCCTCCGTCTGAAAGAATATTGATAGGTACCTCGGGTTTTCCCTGGATACGTCGGATTTTTTCCCACACTTGGGAGAAGGGGAGTTTTGATTAATAGTGTTTACTAACTGAGCCCAGCTTTTACGTTTCTTCTCCACTCGAAGTTTTCGATAGACAGCAGATGCCTTTTTCCACGCTACTCTGTTCCTGGGGACCGTGCACGTCGGTAGGCGTTGTATAGCCTTTCACGCTTACCTCTTGCTTCTTGCACCTCTCAGCACCACCATGGTTTCGGAAAGAAGGTTGGAGGGGCATATTGGGGAATACTTGCCTCGGCTGAAGCTTGAAACTTTTCGTATAGTTGGGCGACGAGGTCGTGTTCCGAAATGTTTTCGGGGATGCCATCCATATCGTTCCACGCGATGTGTTCAGAGTATTCCACCCAGCTGGCTTCCCGGTAGTTGAATCGAAGTTCTTGTTAGGCAGGGCTTCTTGGTTGGTTGGTGAGAAGCGATATGATGACTGGGTTATGGTCGTTGCCGTGTGTTGAAAGCAAAACTCCCCAATCGAGTAGGGGTGCCAGAGTGAGCGAGCATATGGACGAAACGATGGCAGTTTCACTTTTGGGGGTGATTCGGGTGGGTTGTCCGTCGTTGAGACAGATTGTGAGTGTTTATGGTGTTAGCCATAATCACTGCCTGGGGTCTGTTCTCACGCATCCTTATGTTTCATGGTTGCTATTGAAGTCTCCAAGGAGGAGTATTAGCGAGGGCAGTTGGTTTATCAATGCGGTCATTAGTGCTTCCGAGAGGTCATGGCTTCGTGAAGAGTAGATGGATACCCATGTTATTGGCCCTGAGACGCATATCTTTATAGCGATACCTAAGAGTTCTGCCCTTACGGGAAGGGGGAGGTGAGGTACGCTTTGGTGGATCGTAAGTGCCACTCCGCCGTCAGCGTTCACGCTGGTGTGGCCTTCGCGGCGGTGTATGATATATTAGGGGATTCTGAAGATGGCGGTCTCTCGGATCCAAAGGTTTATGGCTGGCGATTAAGACTAGTAATTCGTCTTTTTTGTTTCCGAGTCCCTGGCAGTTCCACTGAAGAATTTTGGTTTTCATTTTGAAGGCTGTTCACACTCAGACCTTGATGATCTAGAGTGGTTGCGTGATTTGCTGGATCTTTCGTGGTGTTTGCATTTTTAAGTTTGCACAGTCGTTCCGGGACGGGAGTGTTCACGAGAGTGTCCGCCTTCTGTCGAAGGCGGTCTGTTGTGATTGCTGCGGTCGCAGCTGCGAGTGCTCTTATGAGAGGACGAGGGTTTGTGCTCTTTGAGTTTGCTTCATGAGCGAGTGCGCTTTTCTTCTGTGGTAGCCTTTTTGATCGGCGAGGGGTGTTGTGTAGACTGTGAACTATTTGGGCCAGGTGAGATGACTGGTTGTTCAAGGGTCTCTTGTATGAGTTTGTCGAGATGGTTTTCATAAGCGCCGTCGTCGAGGCCGTGATTGTTCTCGCTAGTGGCGTGTTTGTGGTCGGGCTTGTGAACGGAAGGTAGTGTCTCTCGCAGTAGTTTTCCACGAATGAAGCCTGACCTTTTTGCCTAGTGGCGCCTGGATATCAGAGGCTTCTTCATCTCATTGTTTTTTCGTTTTCATAGTAGTGAGCCTTGCTGCGTGGTCGACTGCGGGGTATGTATCCATCTCGACTGTACATCTCTGTACATCTCTAGCGTAGGGGCGGTCGCTGGGCTGAGTGAGGAAGCACAGCAGCCGGGTAGGAGTGTTGGAGTCTTGTAACGATGTTGTCCTGACGGTGTGTGGATATCGTTGGGGGAGTTTGGTTGAATTGACGATTTGACTGCTTTGGCATAATTAAGGCGATTTGGGTTATCGTCTTTCCAGATTTCAATTGCTTGTTTGCATATAACTCTGCGTTCGTTTTGTGTGATTGTTATTTCTTTTTGGTCAATGTATACTTGGCAGTTGCGATTGCCTGCCTCACGGTAGCATGAGCAGTGGTAGCATTTAGGGTGGCGGGCTGTGCAGTCTTTTCTGGCGTGCTCGCCAGCACACTTCTTCCAACGTTGGGGTGTAAGTGGCTGGTAGTATGCGATGACGTGGCCGTATTCAAGGCATTTTTTGCAGATTAGGGGCCATGTTGGAACTGGGTAGGTTTTAGTTCTTCATTTTTCACCCAGGATTACTATGAATTCCGGTGCGTCGTGTCCTGGGAAGGTAATTTGGTATGCAGCAGAACTTGCGAACGTGATTTATCCATGCTGCTTGACGGACTTCGGTAACTTCGTAATCCTCAGCTAGACCTTCAGCAAAAGCTTTGAGGTCGGTTGTAGGTGGGTAACGGAAGGTGTATATAATTAGTCTGGTACCGTTGAAGGACGGATGTATTTCAACTGTATCTTTGAGTTTTTTATGTGGGTAATCTTTTGTAAAGCGTTACTTTGTTCAGGTTCTACGACGTAGGCTAGATATTTCTTTCCCTGTCGTTGGATTTCTTTTGGTTTTCCTCCAAGTTGTTCGGTGAGTGACTTCATCATTGTAAATGGATTAGTTAGAAAGTCAACTTTGCTTGCACCACTTTCTTTGAACGTTATGAGTAAGTGGGTGGGGAATGGCCCCGGTCTTTTCTCCTGGGTAAGAGGGTCATTCTGGAAAGAGCGCATCGAGACTGCAGCCTCTCGTCGCCCGACCCCGTGATCTATCTGGTATTGGAGGATCACTCTTTCCGTCTCCTCCTCTGGGCAATCTCTATGTCCAGTAGGTTGCATGTTCACTCTGCAGTAAAAACAGTGCTGTTCTTCAGACTGGCACAAATGTGGATCTTCCCATTTGTCATGGTCGTCTTGGGAGCAGTATGAGCATCGTTGCTTACCATTGCAGTTGCCTCTCGTGTGTCCGTTTTTCTGGCATCATAACATCGCATCAGGCGTCTCTCAAGTTTTGTAACCTTGGTTTTGGTGGCGCAGAAGGGAATTTCTAGGTATTTAGGTGGAGTAGGGCAGTTGAATTTTTGTAGTAGGGCTGTGGTGGTCTCTCATTGGTGTGATCTTTGGTGCGATTTTTCTTCGACAACGCAGTCTTCGTATTGAACGAGTCCAGTAATGTATTCCTCGATTTTCTCCTTCGGGATATCTTCAACGTAAATCAAACCTGAACTTGTAGAAAAAGTCGGGTGTGGCACTAATTTGCATGGCATTTCACAGGGTCTAGTTTTGGAGAGAATTATGTCACTTTGAAGTTTTGTGTCTACTCTGATGGAAAAGCCTTCGTCGTCGCTGCTGGCGATGCTCAGGACTGGGCGGCCAGTGAGAGAGCCCAGTTCTTTTCGCAGTGTATGGACAAATATCTGGTCTGCCGTTTGCGGGAAAGGTATGACTATTGTTGAACAAGTTGTGTTCACTGGATGGCGAGTATTGCTTCCTCCTTGCAGCCCTCGGAGCTTGGTTGTGGTTTATGTGGGTTGGAGAGTCGTCGAAGTTGTCGTCGGACGTAAAAGTAGAAGTACTTGCGTTAGTTGCGGGTTCTTTAGTTTCTTGGTTCTTTACTAACTCGTGGATATGGAGAAAAATGGCCTTGACATTACCCTCGAGCATAGTCAGACGGTCGTCGATTGTGCTAGGCTCTGCGGCGAAAAATTCTGCTTCCTGCTCAGAGAGGCCGGTCGTTTGGCCTAGTAGATTCCTTATTTCCTGGACGTTCCTGGTTAACTCGTCGATGCGGTTGTCTCTCCGGTCATCTTCGGCTGAGGTGCGCTGGTCATCTTGGAGAGGTTGACGTTCTTGGCCGTTGGAATCTTGGTTGTCATCGCTCTGGAGGGGATGCTGGTCACTCCAAAAATGGGGTTTCCATCTACTCCCCATCGGCCCTATGGTTCGTGCCAGGGGCCTGGGAGCTCACTTTTGAAGGCCTCTTAACCGGCTTTACCGATTTTAAATTACGTTAAATTTAAAGTATCACAAACAATGCAAGCAAACGTGCGGTTTAATCAGTATGTGAACAACCGCGAATTCCCGCTTGAAGCAGGCTTTGCCTCATCTTCCCACGGACCTCCCGCCGGCAGTAGCCCAACAATACTCGCCACCAGCCGGCAGCAGCCCAACAATACCCGCCGTACGGTATCCGAGGCGAGCTTAATAACTGAATAAAAAGCTGGCTTACGGACAGACGGAGCTTCCTCCCCTTGTGGTTATGTTGCAAGCGGAGTGCCGCGAGGATCTGAGGATCATAGTATTCACTAACGATCTCGATACCAACGTACTCTCGATCATCAGCAAGTTTGCTGACGAGGAGAAAAAGTGCAAACCAAACGAGAGTGTCAGCAGATCCAATTAAACTTGAACAAAACTGCGATTGGTCAGAAAGCGGCAAATGAAATTTAATGTAGACAAATGTCAAAATATGCAGATAGGTCCTCATAACCTCAAGCACGAATATTAAATGGTCGAAAATAAACTGATTCCTGTCACCGAAGAGAGAGATTTAGGTTTCATCAGTTTGTAACAATTTAAAAAGTAGCAAGCCATGTAACGATGAGGCCTAAAAAGACAACAAAATTCTAGATATGATGTCCCGCATTGTCTCGTAAAAAAACAGACACAGTATTCATAAGTATTCCGTTCAATTCTGGTCTCCATATCAAAGATAAAGATATTATTAAATTATAGAAGGTTCAACGTAGAACTACCAAACTCTTCCCTTCGCTGAGCAATAAATCGAACGTAGGCAGGCTACGTGAACTCAATCTTTATTCACTAGAGAAGCGTCGTGTCAGAGGTGACATGATTGAGGTGTGGGAGATTATGAAGGGCAAGGAAAACGTCGACCGAGTTAGCCTTTTCACCCTAGATGCGAGGGTAGTGACAAGGAATAATGGATTCAAAATCGCTGTGAAGCGTTTCTCACTCGACATCACGCGCAATTCTTTCACGTATAGAGTTGTCGGACAGTGGAATAAACTTCCAGCGGAGATTGTTAACAATAACACAATCGAAACGTTCAAGTCGCGACTTGGTATATTCTACATAAATTGCCGATGAATAGCTACACTGCTGCCTTTCTTGATGTTTTACAACCAGAAATGGCACATGAAGCTTTCATAGATGTTCTTCTTCAGAACTAATACTCTTGCTATCAAACGGCCACCTAGTTTGAGCCAATGGGCCTGTTGATGTCGTCTTACACGTGTAAGCACTTGTCACCCCCCTTCACTTCTTCTCCCCCCCCCTCCCCCCTGCATTCTACCGCCTCCTACCGCCCGCAGAAGCAACCGAGTTCCTTCTCAATAACCGATATTGCTTGCTACTGTAGTCAGCGTTCTCTCGAGCATGAAGCAATTATGATTGGCGGGAGATTGTGCAGCAATATTAGGCTGCTTGAGAGGGGGTGCAGCGGTATGAGGCTGCTTGCGAGACCCAAATGCGGGCGGTAACATGGGGTGGTGGGCGGCAGGAGCTGAAGGACGGGTTTCAGGTTGTGATAGAGAAGAGATTCGCTGCCAAAGAGATTAATGGTCGGGCGCGACATGCTCTTGCGTCGTGCTGAACTGTATTAATTATTTCCTATGCAATACCGCACTCCCCGCAACAGGGTGTTGAAAGTCAATTCCTTGTTGGTTCAACGGTTACGCTTTTAGTATAACATCACCCAGAAAGGTGAAATTTCATTGATTTTTTTTATTACTGAAGTATATTGGTTCGATCATGGACAGTTAATCAGCTTAGTAACCGATTCCATTATT
Source organism: Gammarus roeselii (assembly GCA_016164225.1). Taxonomy (NCBI): domain Eukaryota; kingdom Metazoa; phylum Arthropoda; class Malacostraca; order Amphipoda; family Gammaridae; genus Gammarus; species Gammarus roeselii. Next base: position 6,509 of record SDVV010035021.1, read on the forward strand.
ATTCCGTTACTTTTACGTTGATTATTAAGTGAAAATGTCAATTAATTTTAAGTGTTGTGACATCTGGTCGCAAAGTATCGATCCGATGTTGTGTACATCACCGTAGGTTGTGTACAACTTCTTCGACCGTTTTCAATTGGCAGTTATAAAACTGCAATGCTTCTGATGACATTTTCCAGATGTCACAGTTTCATCACTAATTATCTTTCAATGACACACGACGCTGTATATTTGCTTGGAGACGGCTCACAATGAATCAAAACAGTTGCCGGGTGAAGTGATTCACTGTCTTGCAATCTTAGAAATACCCTCGCATACACTTCCAAGGATCATCCATGCTACCAGCATGAATTTTAATCAGAAATAAATGTAAAAATCGTTTTGAAAAATTTCATTCTAGAACATTAACAGAAAAACTTTACTAAGGTGGGAGCCCATTAATGTTCGCCTTTAAGAACAGGGTGAATAAAGTGAATTCTTCCCTGCATGAAATCTATTCTGCTTCCCGTCGTCTGTGAAGTTGAAGAACGTTTTAAATAAATAAAATGACAAAATAAAGAAGTTTGTACACACACAAATGGTACGTTATTCATATGGAACAACAAATTGAGACTCAGTAAATATAAAATAGGCATGATGACAAGCTAACTAAGAACTTGTTACTGAGTACTCGGGGCCGTGAATGAACCGTGGGAAGGTACCTTACTTTCCTAGCTGACCTGTAAGAACACGACTCTTTCCGAAGCTTGTCACGCGTTGGTGTTGGTCGAATATCACAGGACATTAAATCACATCGGTTGGGAAGGATTAATTGACGGTGTTCGAGGTGCAACTAAGTATAATATATAAACCTACAGGTTATAATCAAAATTTGAAATGGTGTCTATATTGTTAGAGAATGAGTTAGGACATTTTTTTTCATAAACGTATATAACTATTTATGCAGAAACTTTAATTTGAGAAACAGCAGATGAATGTTATTAGCAATTCCCTCCCTTTACGCCCTGGACGGTCGAAGTTTGTGTGCGTAAATCTAAAATGCAATTCAACGCAGCAGTCGTATAATATGTCAATGCCTACACAAGTTATTCAAGCAAATGTTCATACTCAGGAAACACAGCAAAGAGAACGTGGCACTCCCGAAATACATAGCAGCACAAATATTCAGGCAGGTCTGTGTAACACGCGGGGCCATTTCGTATACACTCAACCAGTAACTTCAACTTGGCATCTGAGGTGTGGCTGTCTCCATGTCCAAGCCACGACCAGCAATAAAGGGTTCCTGAGTTAGATAATGAGGCATGCACGATCGGAAATAATTAATTAACTCCCACAACATAGTAATACATTCACTTGAATGGTTGAGGTTGAGTTTTAGACAGATAGAATATTATTTTATAATGTTTAATATGCAGCGAGACGTCGACTGTGATAGACTGTAATTTTACCTTTGCTTTTAATTGTGTTATCCTCTATAAGCAATTCGTTCTGTTATTTTTATAATGCATTTTTATTGTTGAATTTATGATCGAATTTAACGAGCCTCATGAGCATCATGACTCTAAAATTTGAGTGTGATCGAAGAGTGGCCCAATTCAACTGCCGTGACACCGGATATCTCGTCTTAATAGGAAAATAATGTAATCTCTGCATCAAACTTCTTAAAAAAAATCAAATTACACGGGTGAACTTTTACCACTACGTTGTGTTTATATATGTGTCATCCTTGCTATTTAAATAAATTACAAGAGCCATCAATGATACCGCTCATATGTTATCATTAAATCTTTAAATAAGTTACAAGAGCTATGAATAATAACGCTCACTTGTCCTTGAATCTTTAAATATGTTACAAAATACATCAATGATTTCGCTTGTCCGCCAGTAGCAGCACACTGGCTGGGCCTTCGTGTTGTGCGTGGTGTGCTGCCTCTGCGTGTTGTGCTGTCATTTCGTGTTGTGCTGCCATTGCGTGGTGTGCTGCCACTGCGTGTTGTGCTGTCATTGCGTGTTGTGCTGCCATTGCGTGGTGTGCTGCCACTGCGTGTTGTGCTGTCATTGCGTGTTGTGCTACCACTGCGTGTTGTGCTGTCATTGCGTGTAGTGCTGTCATAGCGTGTTGTGCTACCACTGCGTGTTGTGCTGTCATTGCGTGTTGTGCTGCCATTGCGTGGAGTGCTGTCATTACGTGGCGTGCTGCCAATGCGATTTATGCTGCCATTGCATGGTGTGCTGCCAATGCGCGTTGTGCTGTCATTGCGTGATGTGCTGCCATTGCGTGGTGTGCTACCGTTTCGTGTTGTGCTGCCATTGCGTGTTGTGCTGTCATTGCGTGTTGTGCTGCCATTGCGTGGTGTGCTACCGTTTCGTGTTGTGCTGCCATTGTTTATTGTGCTGCCGTTGCGTGTTGTGCTGACACTGTTTATTGTACTGTCAATGCATGTTGTGCTGCCATTGTTATTGTGCTGCCAGTGTGTGTTGTGCTGACATTGCTTGTTGTGCTGCCATTGCCTGCTGTGCTGCCACTGCTTGGTGTGTTGCCACTGCTCATGATGATGTCATTATTTGTTGTGCTGCCGCTGCTTGTTGTACTGCCACTGCTTCTGATGATGTCATTATTTGTTGTGCTGCCACTGCTTGTTTTGCTGCCAATGCTCATGATGATGTCATTACTTGTTGAGCTGCCACTGCTTGTTGTGCTGTCATTGCTTCTTGTGCTGCCATTGCCTGCTGTGCTGCCACTGCTTGGTGTGTTGCCACTGCTCATGATGATGTCATTATTTGTTGTGCTGCCGTTGCTTGTTGTACTGCCACTGCTTCTGATGATGTCATTATTTGTAGTGCTGCCACTGCTTGTTGTGATACCACGGCTTGTTGTGATGCCACGGCTTGTTGTGATGCCACGGCTTGTTGTGATGCCACGGCTTGTTGTGCTGCCACGGCTTGTTGTGATGCCACGGCTTGTTGTGATGCCACGGCTTGTTGTGATGCCACGGCTTGTTGTGATGCCACGGCTTGTTGTGTTGCCACTGCTTGTTGTGATGCCACGGCTTGTTGTGATGCCACGGCTTGTTGTGATGCCACTGCTTGTTGTGATGCCACGGCTTGTTGTGATGCCACGGCTTGTTGTGATGCCACGGCTTGTTGTGATGCCACGGCTTGTTGTGATGCCACGGCTTGTTGTGATGCCACTGCTTGTTGTGATGCCACGGCTTGTTGTGATGCCACGGCTTGTTGTGATGCCACTGCTTGTTGTGATGCCACGGCTTGTTGTGATGCCACGTCTTGTTGTGATGCCACAACTTGTTGTGCTGCCACTGCTCTTGATGATATTACTTGCTGTGTTGCGCTGCTTGTTGTGCTGCCACTGCTTGTTGTGCTGCCACTGCTAGTTGCGCTGCCAGTGCCCAATTGATCAGGGTTCACCGCCCTCCCAGCGCCAAAGCCCTTTCCCCCTCTTTGATTAGTGGGCGATGATTTCACTTTTCCCGCTGATGCCTTCTAGGCGTCGTTGGCATTTGGGGGCCCGGGGCGGCCAGTTCAACTGGGAGTGACCTCCTGGGTCGGGGTCGAGACGAGGCCTGCCACTGACGCATAGACTGTCACGAACAGAATGGCTAAGAAGGCCGACGTCACATTTTATGGTGATCGCAGGGCGGTCAGATTGTAAATCACAGCAATCGTAGAAAACTTTCACTATTTGCGTGAATTCATAATTTTATTCGCTAATCTTTACATTAATGCATTGGACATCTGTAATCTCGTGCCAGCAATGCGGGAAAACTTTCAAGTTTTGTTTCAAATATTTCATGCACTTTGCAGAAGTCTTTGGTCTGTACTTACGTCGTCCTACGGTATTATTTGATCACAAAATGCAATTCCTCATAAAATGTTTGTGCCATCCTCTAATAGAAGTATTTTAATTGATTCCTTCCATGAGTGATCGTGAAATTCGGTTGAGCGGTCGAGTTAGCAAATGTCTCTTTCAGCTAAGATATCGTGGGGATTTTTCTTGTACTAATGCATTCCTCTTACAGTTGCATACACAGGAGTATTTGTCGATTTCATTACACGACCCTCTCCTCCTATTCGTATACCATGAAAAAAGGTCTCACGACCAGACATTAACAGCAACGCTCAAGTGTCACTTACCTTTTCTCTGCACCAGGAGAGTGCAGGGTAATGGTTCCAGCATCTGGAAAAGTTACTTTGGCAGTATGGACCGAACCATTAAAATCGATATAAATTATGTTGTCTTCGTATCCCGTAAACAATTATTCTCAATTTCAAACGGTTTTAACAAAACCTGAATTCAAGCTCAACGTTTTTTTTTCTCCTACGCTTTTGCAGTCGTAGTACACTTACAATGTTTTAGTGATAAACATCGACCATCTGTTGATACAGCCACTTGAAAGTCGATCATAAATTTTTCGATTGGGCCCTGGATCTTTGTCCTCAACAGGAGCACCGGTTTGATGCTCATAAGAACGGAGAAGATCATTCTGAGAACTCTATCAATAGCGACACTTGAGCTCGGCAGCTGTTGTGAGCGAAGATCTTATTCATTGCCAGAACACGAGTTATTTGTCAGTCATGCTAT
>SDVV010035022.1:0-11108 GCA_016164225.1 Gammarus roeselii
AGGGTAATGCGGTAACAGGAGGGTAATGCGGTAACAGGAGGGTAATGAGGTAACAGGAGGGTAATGCGGTAACAGGAGGGTAATGAGGTAACAGGAGGGTAATGAGGTAACAGGAGGGTAATGCGGTAACAGGAGGGTAATGCGGTAACAGGAGGGTAATGAGGTAACATGATTGTAACCTGATCACAAGCAACATCACACCATAAGCCCTCTTAAGTCTTCGAGCTGAAACACAACTTGGCGAATAAGTTAAGTTCCTGGGTGACCGTTGATTTCTGAATATTATCCTGGAAAAATGAAATTGGAGCATGGAATGAGAAGGTATTGAAGTATAAAACAAATGGCTTTAATAAAAATGGAACCGAAAATTCAAACCAATCATGGTAGACGTGCCTTGCAGCGTCTGTTTTTTAGGGGCAATGGCAATCTTATTACGGGCGACGAAATGATCTAATGTTTTTTTATCGGGCTTCATATTGACAGTATACACTTTTTCCCATCACGGTCACTGCCTTCCTGGGCAGTCTTTCCAGCCTATCGTGACGAGTAATTTTGCTTTGGATTGTTTGTCTTTCTCGGTTCCGAATTCATTCTTCTCGTTGATGTTGTTTGATGCTGCTTTAAATTGCATAATAGTGGGGATTTTCCGGAAGATCGCACACATCACTGGATGAGGATTATTCAGTTCACTGACTCGGAGGAGTAAATTAAAAGTCTTTTTATGAGACGCAGACGGAATGTAACCTGCGATAAGCAACATTTTCTTCTCGTGTATAGGGTTATTTATAGTTTTCAAGTAACATGCTTGACACAGAACTTCTGTTATTGTAGAATAATGTTATGTGAAGTGTTGTCGATACATATTCAAATGTTCTCCCGAAGACCTAATGTATATGGGCCACCATATCGATGACATAATGAATATGGGCCACCATATCGATGACCTAATTAATATGGGTCACCATATCGATGACCTAATGTATATGGGCCACCATATCGATGACCTGATGAATATGGGTCACCATATCGATGACCTAATGTATATGGGCCACCATATTGATGACCTGATGAATATGGGCCACCATAATGTTTTCAGCATATGCGGCAGAGGGAATTCTTCCACTTATAAATGCTTCCATTGATGCTGCGTGTATGCACGTGTGAACGCCGGTGATAAGTAGCTAAATGTGGCACACGCGGACTAGACAACTAAAAAGCCCATCATACACACAAACACGTTAATTCAATATTTTCGATCTCATGCATGTCATGTCTATGTACGTTTATATCCTTGTCTTCATGCATTGTAAATAGCCACTTTGTTTTGCAGTACATACATGATAATATATCCTCCATGTTTCAGAGAATGGAATGTTTATATATAAAAAATCCAACACCGATTCATCGTTAATAGGCAACTTAATCAAACGAGGTATAATTCGTCACCGACCCTTCCATGAGCGTGTGTAGGGGTCAATGCATTATGGAGGTCAGGGATCTAAGCATGCTACTGAGGTCATTGACCTAAGCATGCTATGGAGTTCATGGATCTAAGCATGCTAACAAGCAACGAAGGTGATAGAGTGTAACGGAAATGTTTAATCATTTAGCAACGAGTTGGGATGATGAAATGTGACGTCTCTAACTGAGTATAACAATCGACTAGCGCCAAAACATTTACTTCAATGGTCATCTTTGGTCATTCCCACGAAGCAAAAGAAGAAGTGAGAAGTTGGTTGAATGTTTTTGAGATCGAATGTTTGATGGCGGGAAGGACGAGGATGGAAAGCATCAATAATTACGCTGTTTGAATTTAAACTACGCAGGTTTAAATCAATGTCAGCGCTGCAGCTGATAGTGATCTCAGACCACACGTCCTGATCCAAAGACTATGTTGCGGACTCCTGGCCAGACTTTAGCGCTAAAAGATAAGATTTTGTTTGTGTGTCCTGCTTTACAGAGATGTGACTATTTTGGTCACTTACTTAGTACAAAATATTTTTTTGAAAGATACTGCGTGAACTCAATTTATTGAACAGTTTCCGTCGAATACTAATGTATAATCACCCCTTTCGGACAACCTTATTTATCGAGCTACTCCTCAGATTATCATCGTTCTGGATGACGACGACAAAGCAGTCATGATAACCAGCCAAGAGAAAAATATGATGTTCATTTAAGTCATTCTGATCATTCAAATTGCTTAGAAATCGTCTAATTTATTTTCACCCTGAAAAGCGTGCTTAGTAACGATGATAATTCTAGTCTGCACGTTTAACATCTGGCATACGGATTTATTTGTGACAGATCGAGCGTCTGCCAGCTTGATTACCAAAACTTTGTCACAGACTGCAAATCAGACGCCTTTCAATCCCCACGGGTACATGAGGACGCGTTACCACGGTAATGAAAAAAAGTTCTCTTATGGAAGGAAAAAATATGTGGTTCCACCAAGATGAAATATGACACTTTCTAATCCCGACTACTTGTAACGGTCCTCTTTTGAACGCACTTGTTTTTTAAAGTAAAGACCCTAAACTTTGAATGTCGATTATCAGTGCAAGCAACTTGCCGCCCCGACTGAAAGAAGTGGTGTACAGCAACTTAAGGCAATCGGCTGCAATTTATGACCAGGATAGTTCGAAAAATATTCCTTTGTACAGGCAAAAGGTGATTTCTTTTATATCTGACGCGTTACTGATATTGCAAGAAGCGTTTCAGGAAACAGATTTTAGTTTAAAAAAATATATTTTATTAGTTAAATGACTCGTGGGATGGCTTGATTAGTAATATAAAAAGCATACAATAAATTTAGGAGTGATAGAAGAAATGTTTTTATGCAGGAGCCAAATGAGGAAAAAAATGTGGATTGTTTAAGAAGGCTTGGTTTTGGTGAAGTTTGACAATATTTGAAGACGATTTCATAGGTATGATGAGCTAGAACCCGTATTGCGCACAGGAAAAAATAAATAAATTAAAAAACATCGGACTCTACCTTCGATTCAGCAATACATTGTAAGAGACACACGAAATATCGAGTTTTATTTACTTCCTAATTCAAAAGCGCAAATACAATTGGACTGTCCTTGCAATTTCAATCCTCCTACACACAAACACGACACCAGTAGGCAAAATTTACTTCGATGTTTAGAAGATTTACTGTGTGAACATTTATTCAATCAAATATACCATAATTATCAACATAGTAAGTTTGATTGAATTTGGAAGCAGACTATACCCCAACTTAAGAAAATATTTAGTCGCTCGTGAACATCAAAAGTGCCTCTGGTCAGGGCGCTTTGATAAGTCTAACGCACAGCGTCGAGCCGATTCAATCGAATGAGGCTCCCACTGATAATTCCGCATCCATGTGGGGGAGTGCCAGTCAACAGTCGTTGCGATGACTACCTGTGACGATACGTTCCTGTGTTGTAATGAGCTACGGGGGCAAGTACCCAGAGCGTCTAGCGCAATTTCCTTTTTTTAAACATAGGATCTCATTGGAAATATCGGATTAGTCATAATGTTAGAGCATTTTCTCTCGTGGTTCGGTAAGAAAACAAACTCTAGAATAATCTCATAAATGGCTTTCCGGCTTCGTACAATATGGAACAAATGAACCGAAAACTTCGTCTATATAATTACAGGCACTGCAGATGCACCATTGGTAGACTCTTAGGAGGAGCGCTCATAGCATAAGCAGCTACAAGTCAATGTAATTCTGAGTTAGAAATAGTTTCAAGTAAATATGCATGTCTTTTTTCTCACAGTGTCTATGTTCAATTGACCTCACCAACCGTGCAAGCTCTCATAAACACGTTCAATTGACCTCACCAACCGTGCAAGCTCTTATAAACACGTTCAATTGACCTCACCAACCGTGCAAGCTCTCATAAACACGTTCAATTGACCTCACCAACCGTGCAAGCTCTCATAAACACGTTCAATTGACCTCACCAACCATGCAAGCTCTCATAAACACGTTCAATTGACCTCACCAACCGTACAAGCTCTCATAAACACGTTCAATTGACCTCACCAACCGTGCAAGCTCTCATAAACTTCCAGACCAAATCACGGCACTCTTAACTTCTGGATAGATTTCATACATACGTATTGCTGTCAATTCGCGAAACACTAACTTCCGATTTTGTTTCATGATAGGAAGCAGATTACATTTATCGCCATTTAATAAACAGACACTCATAAGTGATGCTGATTGGGGTAACTGCATCATTCATTTAATTTCAGTCCAGAACGGTTTCTCTCGAAGTTGATTTATATGTTCGAAAGACGACGATAATTGAGGACAGGTAATTTGCCGACTGCTCTGCCATCTGTTATTATTAATATGTTGCTCCATGAAATACCTACACGACTAGAGAGGTCTTCATGAATTAGAATATTCCTACTTAGTGAACGATTTGGTCTTGATCCTGTCTCTGATCCTGTCATCCGTTCATCCTCTGATCCTGTCATCTTGTCATCCGGTCATCCTCTGCTTCTGTCATCCTGTCATCCTGTCTTCTCCTGTCATCCGGTCATCCTCTGCTCCTGTCATCCTGTCATCCGGTCATCCTCTGCTCCTGTCATCCTGTTATCCGGTCATCCTCTGCTCCTGTCATCCTGTCATCCGATCATCCTGTGCTCCTGTCATCTTGTCATCCTGTCTCTGCTCCTGTCATCCTGTCATCCGGTCATCCTCTGTTCCTGTCATCTTGTTATCCGGTCATCCTCTGCTCCTGTCATCCTGTCATCCTGTCTCTGCTTCTGTCATCCTGTCATCCAGTCTCTGCTTCTGTCATCCTGTCATCCTGTCTCTGTTTCATCTGAAATACGCCAACGCTCATGATCAATAGAATGGAAAAATGTTCAACTAATACTTTGAACAAGACAAAAGGGAAACAATAAAATCAACATCAAAATGTCTCTAAGTTATTTATTAATTAAATAAAGTGTCTATACCCTCGTCAAAGTTGCTGCGTCATCATAATAATTCAAAAACTTATTTCCACCTTTTCCCAAACTCCCGTTGATTCACACTTCCTTTAAACATTTTCCTGTTCCATACCAAGAGAACTCAACAGCTAAATAAAAAGTCCCGTACCCAACTCTAACTTCTGGACTCTCTTGTACTCGAACGCTTCTGACAGTTTATCATTCTTTTCTTTGCTCCAAAATGCGATCACAAACCAATCCTCTCCATTTTACTCGAGTTTACCAAGATCTTGCTGAATCCCATTGTATGTCTGCTGACATTGACTCAGCGTGACGGCAGCTTTAGGGACGACCTGCACAGCATCGATTTCGCCGGCGACGGAATCGGCATCAGGATCGGATAACCCATGAACACTAAACGATGTTTGATATCCCAATATTTTTGATTGTGATGTTACACACGGAGGAAATCTTTGCAACTAGGATAAGGATTATCTACTGGTTGATCTCGTTACTCCGCAAGGCTTTCAAGAAAAGACAATTTTACACCTTACGTTCTGAATTTCGTCGAATTCTAATAACTGCCTTTTTGATGATCCGCAGTGGAGGGCCAAAACAGCCACACAAACCCATAAGGCTCCATGAGATTCAATATTCATTACGCTGCGCATGCAGCTTAAAATCAAGTAAACTGCAAAACAGCTCGCTGATAACAGCTCGCTGATTCATGCATCCCTGCATTACGGATACACACAATACTAACTTGTTACACGATATTGAACTTGCTATATGACACTGTAAACTGCTGTTTTGTGGTCTGCATAATAGCCGGGTCTCTGTCATATACGCATTCACGTGTTTGCTGGTAATTGCATCAATTCATAGTTGACCATAGCACAATGGTAGATAGACTGAAATTCTACATAACGAATCTTTTCGACTGTGTCTCGTATTCCTAGAATTATTTGACCTTATTCATGCTTGAATTATGAATGAATAATTTACTAATCTTCTGACCGAATTCGGGTGGTGGATGATTTATTTAGTCTATGCAGGCAATTCATTTATTGTTGCACTCTTTCCCAATTATCATTGGCTATTTGAGGTCATGGGAGCAATGGAACAGTTGTATAAATTGGTATGTACGTTTTCTTCTTTTGATTGTACATCTGTTGTATTTGAACTATTTCCATGAAAACATGACTCGAACTTGATCAATCCAATGATATGATAAGCCCAATCATCCCGCAGACGTAACTTGTTCGTGCAAGTGTATCTCTAACAATTGATTACATTTATTGAATGAGGCAATATTATACGATCGGTCAAATCGTTTTTCATTAATACTTTTTGAGTATTTGAGTCCCCGTCGGAAGAATACAGCTACTTCTGATTACATCATTAATTATAGAGTTTTGAAGTGGTTCAAAGAGTTTGAAGAACAAAATGTAACCATCAAGAGAATGAATAATTCTTACGTATGGCGTGAATAAGAAAAGAACAAATGAACAGAATGTCTGGAAAGATTGAAATGAGAACCAAACGTATTATCTGCTTCCTTCCAAAAATATTTAAGAGGCACACGCAATATATCAAAATAATATAATTCACAACATGTACAAACATACAGACGCTAGACCGAATGCTCCAGGGAGGGGGGTGGCCGACGGCAAGGCGCGCCTCACACTACTCTCATACACTCACAGTGTCACAAGTTAGCCCTTTTACGCTAAAGGGTCTCGCCGGAAGGCCCCGCAACACACTCGCCGGGTCATGAGTGCGGCCCGTGGTCAGTGTCAGCAGCTGAGCCCGACAGTGTTACTGGGTTACCCCTGCCGCATCATGGTGACCAGACTCTCCCCATCCACGACCATGTCATTTCTCAACGAGATGCCAAAGGCGGGAGAGCATATAAGGGCAACACGCCTATTCATTGCACGCTCTCTCGCTACCTAAGCACTCAAGTCTCTCTTTCCTAACGCCTGCTTCACACCATCCATCCAGCCAAACTTCGGGTCTACCTCTAGCCCAATGTCCACTCACCTCCGACTTCATCACCCTATTTTCCAATCTCCTTTCATCCATCTTCACCTTGTTCCGAACCACCTCAGAACACATGAATCTACTCTGTCTTCTAACTTCTTCACCATCCATGTTCTAATTCGGACAACGTCGTTATTGGTCCTATCTCTCAGTGTCACACCAGCCATGCCTCTTGAACATTTCAACTGAAAACATTCAACATTCTTCTCCCTTCTGCTCTCACTTCCCAAGTCTCAGCTCCGTAAAGCACAGTTGGGACACCTAAGCCATCATACAACACTCTCTTTGTTCTATCCTAACATCTTACAGCTCATTACACTCTTCAGTGCAACCAACACTATACACCCTTACTTCAGTCGCGACTTCACGTCAGTTTTTATTTGTTCAGTTTTCTCCACAATGGAGCCCAGATAGTTTAAGCACTGAGCTTCCTGCAATAGCTCTCCATTAATGAGGAAACAAATTCTGCTCGCATCGACATTCCTCGAGCATCTCATTACATTAATTTTTTTACCTACGTTCCATCGAGTCTTCCTCCCAACACACATTCCATCGAACTTTAACACCATCCTACACTGGTTCTCCTCAGAATCCGCTTCCAGGCGAGCTTTATAACTGAATAAAATGTTGACTTACGAACAGACGGAAGCGAGTTTTTCTTATCGGATTGGACCTAACACGGATCAACGATCCGTGTTAGGTCCAGTTCTCTTCATAATAATCATAAACGATCACGACAGAAACGTGCTGTTGAACATTGACTAGTTTGCAGACGATACTATGACAGGAGAAAAAGTGTAAACCAAACTTGAGTGTCAGCAGATCCAATTAGACTTGAATAAATTTTTGATTGGTCAGAAAAGTGGCAAATGAAATTCAATGTCGACAAATGTAAAGTTATACACACATGACCTCGGAAAGTTATGCACACATTCCCGGAAAGGAACTGATTCCTGTCACCGAAGAGAGAGATTCAGGTGTCATTATTTGTGACGACTTAAAAAACAGCAAGAAATGTAGCGATGCTGCCAAAAGATGCACCAAAATGCTAGTATGATATCCCTCACAATCTCGCACAAAAACAGACGCAGTGTATTTAAGATATACAACTCACGTGTTAGACTGCATCTTGAGTACACCGTTCAATTCTGGTCTCCATATCTTAGAAAATACGGTATTAAATTAGAAAAGGTTCAACGTTGAGTTACAAAATGTATCCCTTCGCTGCGCAATAAATCGCACGAAGACAAACTACGTGACTTCAATCTTTATTCACTAGAGAAGCGTCTAGTCAAAGGTGACATGATCGAGGTTTGGAAGATTATGAAAGGCAAGTGTGCCGTGTTTGCAGAGGAGAATAGTTAAATAGCTGTTGTGAGTCAGTTTTCTCTGTTTTCTATATTGTCAACGTAGCGTTAACATTTGTGTTTACCATTGAAATCGAAATCTCTTAAAATCCTTCCTCCCTTCTTTCGCACGATTGCGATGGCGTAAAGAAGAAAAGAACTTACTTTATTTAGTTAGGAACTGACATTCTAGTGTTTGTCGTCAGTCAAAAAACCTTGTCTATGTGTCGGCTGCTCTGATTACCGTGTAAGTGTAGTATTCGGGTGCATGATTTTTCAAGTTTAATACTGTCAGTTTCGTTACATTTCACTCATTCATTACTTAGTGATTATTGAAGTTTTCTCTGTTGTACAGTTAAATAAGAAGTTTAAAGCCTAGCGTCGTGTCTGTGAATCTTTTACATCAACATAAGTATGTATATATTCGTCTCGCAAGAGCACTTGTTAAAAAGTGAGACTAGAGCTCGAAAGTAACTTCTGAGTGATCGTTGGATTTTCGTTTAATAAACGCCTCCTATAACGCTGCACCAACTACCTTGTTTCTCCTGACGAGGTTACTAAGTTCTAGTGAAAGTGTCTTCACGTGATTGTCAGGGAAACTTTAGTTCGAAGTCATTCAGATCTGTATCGCCTACCGTAAATGTAATGCATTCCTTCGTGTTATGGGCGTGACCTAACCAATCGGAATTTTTTTCTCCCTTTTGGCCGATGATTGTTTTTTATTTTTTTTGTGTCGAGTTGCGGGGCGATAGGAGTCTTACTGACAACCTTATACTCTGGTTCTAGGCACGACACCTGCACTATTAGAAATACTGGGAAATGTCGATTCAGGGTTTTGTAACATCTGCCTTGTGTGTGTGTGTGCGTTATTGAAACCTACTAATGTTTTTGCTTAAGTTAAAACCTACGAATGTTCGTTCGTCCAATAATCCGAACGTCATATTTGCTGACATCAGACTACTCAATCCATTTATGAATTCACTACTATGCATACGTTTGTCATAACCGCTGATTGTGTGATCATTGTCGTCCGTGAATCTGCGAATTCCTTGGCTCTCCATTTCATTATTTAGGAACAACCAAATGTTTTTTCGGAAGTTATCCTTCTTTTTCATCCCACGTTTACTTTATGTGTAATGTACAATGTGTTAATTTTGAGTAATGTTTTATCACTTGTCTTTCGATCAGACAGCTTGATTGTTCATGATGCATAGGACCATTTGTCAAGGGTCCCGTGTAAGAGTTGAGACAGTGTTTTCTCTATTTGTTCATCTACAGTGTTTATGTTAGGCTGAATTTTTCTTACCTCACGAGGTCTAATTATTTATCTTCTATTAGGTCTGATAGAGTTCATCTTTGTAATTTATTATTTTCTTGTACAATTTACGAAATAATTTAAAGACAGCCAACCTTTTAGTATACCTCCCGTTAAACTCGCGAAACTTCATATTGAAAGTAGTGCCAGCAAGGGACTACGAGCCCGAGAATGCTGGTACAGTAAGGAAAACGTCAACCGAGCCAGCCTTTTCAATCTAGATGCGCGCGGAAAGACTAGGGTAAATGGATACAAAATCGTTGGGAACCGTTTCTCACTAGACATCAGGCTCAATTTCTTCACGTGTACAGTTGTCGAATAATGGAACAAACTTCCAGCGAAGGTTGTAAACAGCAATACAATCGAAACGTTAAAGTCACAGCTCGATAAATTCTACATAAATATCAGTTAAATAGCAAAACCGTCCATTTCATGATGTTTTAAAAACAGAAATGGAACATGCAGAGCTCCTGGACATGCAATTTACGGTAATCCTCCTTCAATCAAAAGGCAACCTACTTACGCCTAAGTGGCCTGTTGTTTTCTTCTTGCACTCGTAAACACTTGAAAACACCAGAGGGGTATCATACGCAAACAGGAACTTGCTCAACTGGCAACTCCGCTCATTCATTTTCAACAGCTCCAAGCCACGACCCCTACACCTACATGACCACTCCATCCATGAAGGCATGGAACAGACAGGGATACATAACGCAGCGTTGTCTTGGTCCCACTTTCACTGTGAATCAATCACTCACCTCGCTCCCCACTCTGACACATGCTCATCATAAAATGTGATGAGCGAATATATTTTTACGAGAAGCCATGATGAAGTTACAGGCAGGATAAACTATTAAAAAGAAAATGTGAAGTCATCGTCATGTAGAAAAAATAACTTCAATAAATGTACGAAAACAAAATATTTCATTCCAGACACCACTTCATTTAACAGACTACCTTTCGAAACACGACATATTAATATTTCTAAAAAGACCAAACTGGTCTTCCATATAACATGCTGCAACCCCATTCCATTCAATACAAAAACGTACATCCAAGCTGATTGAATGCGGTCGAATGTATTTCATTGGAATCTCTACGAATTGTTTGGTTACATTATTTTTATATGAGAAATGACCGCAGTCTAAAGATAGATGCCTGCGGGGCTCGCTGGATGGTCAAATTCTGAGAAAACTTGAGAAATTGGATGTTCGGGGACGGATAGAGAGTTCAGTATGAATCAGAAATAACAAACCAATATTGTTCATTGCTTTTGAATTGAGGTAGTCGGATTGGACCAAGATGTATTCAATTCATTCGTTTCAACTAATAAATCGGATTTTTAAAAAATGGTATCCATAATACTAAATTTGAATTCATTTGGGTTTGCTTGAACTAACACATCGAATCATTAGTAGCTTGTCATACTTGTTACAATTACTTGCTAAAAGTAATCAGCATATATA
>SDVV010035023.1:0-11108 GCA_016164225.1 Gammarus roeselii
GGTTTCGATTCTAAATTCACAAACCCCGATGTCAGTGGGGGGCTCACCTCTTTGTGCACCAAGGGGGGGATGTAGATACAAACTGAATGGGGGAACGGTGGAGGGATCTTCTAACTCAAAACGTATTTACACAAAGGGACAAATGAATATTGGTGGATAACGAGGACACCACGGGAAGGCGGGTAAGCCTGGGATACCCCCAAGGGGTATCCCTCTGAGGTGCCTTATTGCTCTCGCTCTAAAGAGATGATAGTCGATCTCTCCAATTTAGTTGAAAACTTTAACATTTACGAGACGATGTTCGATCTCGGAGCGATATTCGGCTTAGAGCGGTGACCGGCTCTTATTTTGATACAGCAAAAAAAGTTTCTATACCCTGGAAACTAGTAAACTTTGGAGCTTAGACGCGAAAAACAGTATGCGATGGTGCTTTCTTACTCACTGGTCACTCATCGGTTACGATACTGCCTCTGCGCAAAGCTAAACGTGACCTTCAAACAGCTGGAGTGCCTTAGACATTCGGTCTGTATGTCATCGTTGGGCAGTGGATAGGTTTACTTGACATAAAGGATGCTCGTAAACGAGCTACCATCGCTCAGAAGATATGCGTTTAAATGATGTTTAACACGAGCTATCATTGTTCAGAAGTCTGCGTTAAATCATGCTCTAAACGAGCTATCATCGTGCAGGTGCAGGAGACTACTTTTTTTGATGCTCTAAACGAGCTATCTTAGTTGAGAAGTCTTGCTTTAAATGATGCTTTGAACAAGCTATCATCACTGAGAAGTCTTGCTTTAAATGATGCTCGAACAAAGTTCTCATCGTTCAGTAGACTTACTGTGCATGATGCTCTAAACGAATTATCATCGTACAGTATTCTTGCTAAAAAGGATGCTCTAAACGAGCTATCATCATGCAGTATACTTGCTATAAAGGATGCTCTAAACGAGCCATCATCGTACAGTATACTTGCTGTAAAGGATGCTTTACACGAGCTATTATCGTAGCTACAGTATACTTGCGAAAAATGATGCTCTAAACGAGTTATCATTGTACAGTATACTTGCTATAAAGAACACTCTGAACAAGCTATCATCATTCAGAACATTTGCTTCAAATGATGCTTTAAACGAGCAATCATTGTTCAGAAGTCTTGCTAGAAATGGTGCTCTAAACGAGCTATCATTGTTCAGGAGCTTTGTTTTTCATACTTGTAATACCCAAATTACGTGAATACGATATGGTGCGCAACACTCTCTTTTGTACCCTACCGTATTGGTTGATGTGTCGTCAGTTGTAAGCCGGCTGTCGTTTGCGAGACAGCAGCTCGACGCCACTCGGCAGGGCGTTGTCGTACGATTCAGGATGGCGTCGGGCGTTAATTGACCGGCAGTGCAACAGCCGATACGGCAAGTAATAATCTGCATGTAGGTGTGAAAGGCCGTTTGCAGACCACTGACTTCATGACCAAACATCAATGGCAGGTATCTGCCTGTAGTAGGCATCTGCCTATAATAGGCATTAACTTAGTGTCATTTTTCAGCTAAAACGGCAGCTCGACGCCGCTTCGGCAGGGTGTTGTCGTACGAAGCCAGATGACGTCGGGCGGCAACCGCCTATCTGACACGGAATAATTGTGATAGGCTTTCCGCAAACCGCTGTTTAGATGACCGTACACCAATACCAGGTATCTGCCTATAGAAGGCAACCACCTGTAGCAGGTACCCGTCTGGGGTGCGTCATTCGTAAGTCGGTTGTCGTCTGCTTAGATGACAGCCCGACGCCGCTCAGCAGCGCGTTGTCGTACGATTCAAGATGGTGTCGGGAGGCACCCGACGCCGCCACGCAGTACGTTGTCATACGATCCAATATGGCGTCGGGAGGGAGCAGCCTTTATGGGACGTAATAATTGTAAAAAAGCTGTCCGCAGACCGCTGTCTGATGATCAAACATCCATAGCCGGAATCTGCATATTGCAGGCAGCCGCTTACCGTGTCATTTGTTAGCCGGTTGTCGTCCGCTGAGACGGCAGCCCGACGCCGCTTCGGTATGGTGTTGTCGTACGATTCAAGATGGCGTCGGTTGCAACTGACAGGCCGCGCAACAGCCTATCTGACACGTAATAATTTGCCTGTAGGTGTGAAAAGCTGTTCGCAGACTGCTGACTTCACGACTAAACAGCAGTAGCGGGCCTCCGCCTGTAGCGGGCATCAGTCTATGGCCGGCATCTGCCCTACGAGCAGGATAGAAAACCTCATGTTGGACGGTTCACGAAGGAACGTCATATATGACACGTACTCATCTGCATGTTGGTATGAATAGCTGTCCTCAGACCGCTGAATTCAAAACCAAGCATCGATGGTGTCGGCTGTTTGCAGGTGTCGTCTGCAAATTAGGTATAGATGGCGTTTGCCAGCAACAGGCTTGTGTCACAACTTAAGCTTAAACGGTACGCATTCTGAAATTGCAGCTCCCATTTGTGGCTCTAGTGGCAATGGTCCATTAATTCACTGCCCAGATGGACTGCGGAGTACCGTGCATAGCAGTGTTAGTGGGCAATGGAGCTGTAGAGCTGAGACGACCTGCCCTGGCGAAGTCTGAAGCACGAATGAATGACGAGGTAAGGCAGCCCTCACTTATATAGGGCGGGAGAGGGTTCGGATCGTCGATAAAGTCGCAAGACATAGGACCCCGAATATTGGCGATATAGTCGCAAGACATAGAAACGCCGATTTTGGCGAGAAGGTCGAACACATGTAAAAGTCGGGCAAAATAGAAGGAAACAATGTTTCTTTGTTTTCTATTATTCGAAAAATGTTGACAGACATAAAACTGTTGAAAACAATCATAAACTACTTTCGACGAATGTTATCAAGATTCTCTTGAAAAATAGTCTCTGTAATGTTTCTTCATCAAGATTCACTTGAATAAAAGCAAAGGGTGCATGCTAACACAATGGCTCTTACGAATGGAAGAGAAATCTACTCAACAAGAAGTAGCGATAGCTGAACTCGAGAGGAATGGTGCTGAAAGGGTTTGTGGAAGCATTGCACCAACCCCAGCTTCAGGTCAGAGAATGCACTTGGATGGTATCTCGATATGCTCACGTGCTGTAGCTGCACATCCTAACCTCGCAACTGCATTTATTGTTATGTACGCTGAACTTGAAGTTAAAAAAAAACACGGGCCGCACTCCGATAAAGGATATTTGAAGTAAGTCTACCAGCAACAGTGCAGAGTCAAGCAGTAACCAAATGATTTAATAAGACCGATTTAAATGCCAATCCTATTAAAATCTCCACAAAGAGGGGAGCTGAGTGCTGATATATAAAATAAATATAATGCACACAAAACCAGAAAATAATCGATTCAGAAACAACAAAGAAACATGACAGGCTGTCAATATAGAATAGATTGGAGTGTCAAGGCTTTCTAGTGTACTGGAGTCAATGTCCTTCTGGCACCAAACGTCAAACCAGCAGCTGGTGCTGCATCAAGTCATCGTCAGTCTCCAGGATTGTTTCGACTCACGGCGTGCTTAGGTGACTACGGTTAATAGGGATATAGAGAGAGGTCACAAATATGTCCTACTCAAAGTGAGCAAAGAAAACGGTGGTCCTCCGGATGGAGGAGTCTATCGGTAGGTAAGATTAAGTATGCTCAATTCACAACAGATCAGATTAGATTAGAGTGACGAGGCTTTCTAGCGCCCTGAAGTCATCGTCCTTCTGGCACAACAGATCAGATTTCAGTTAGAAGGGTGGTTTCTCGAAGGCAGATGAGAAGCGGTTCCGCACTGAATTGCCTCTGAAAAAACTCAGTAAGCATTAGGCGGAGTATAGTAGGAAGGTACAGGAACCGGCTCCTGGGGACTTATTTGCATTGACATTCCGTCCATGTGGGGCACTCTGCCAAGACGTGGGCTATTGTAATAGGGACTAGACAGTCCATGCAGTATGGAGGTGGCGGCGCCTCCATTAGGTGTCTGTGCGTTAGTCTGTTATGTCCAATTCTCAATCGGCATAGAGTTGCCTCAGTCCATCGTGATAGTCTGTTTGATGAGACCCAGGGCGTGAGTGTCATTAATAGTACGCAATTTATTTTTCATTAGCGCATCAGACCATTCCATGTTCCATTTATTTCGCACAACTCTTTCAATCTTATAGCCGTGGTGTTAGAATCGTGCTACCGTAACCCCTGCGTGTCGTAAAAGGCGACTAAATAGAGCGGAACGAAGGGGTTAGGAATCCCGTTCTCTGTAAAACCGTTCCTCAAAGACGGCAAGACGAGCGGGGGAAGGAGAGGCTCACGCCTCTCCGAACCCTAGTGTTAGGGTCGCTGAATGTGCGTGGCTGTGGTACGAATGATGTAAAGAGGGGGGCGATTGGTGAGATGTTTGTGAGGAGGAAAATTTATGTGTTGGCGCTGAGTGAGACGAAATTGAAAGGTAAGGGAGAATGTGAGTTTGGTGTGGTAAGTGGAAGAAAGTCTGGTGTGGAGGAAGGTTGGGCACGAGAAGTGAGGTGTTGATATTGAGTGATCGGTTGGCTAGTAGCGTTGCCAAGTAGAAGGAGGTGCCCCCAAGATTGATGTGGGTGAAAGTTAAGTTAGGCGTAGAAAGATGGGTGTTTGTGAGTGCTTACGGACCTGGCAGCGAGAGGAGTGAAGAGGAGAGGATGCAATTCTGGACTGACCTGAGTCTCTTACCTTTACCTTGAGTGAGTGTATTGAGAGTTTTGGAGATCATTTCAATGTAGTTTTACTGGGTGACCTTAATGCGAGAGTTGGAGATGTAGTGGTGGAGAATGTGATAGGATGGTATGGCGTTCCCGGTAGAAATGACAGTGGAGAAAACCTGATAGGTCTGTGTATGGAGCAGGAGTTAGTGGTTGGGAAAAGTTTGTTCAAGAAGCAAGATATCCACAAGTACACATGGGTAAGTATGGCCCATGGTGCAGTGGTGTAGAGAGCACTGATGGATTTTGTGCTGATATCGAAGAAAGTGGTGGGGAGGCTGTTGGATGTGCGGGTGTTGAGAAGGGAGGGTGGAGGAGTGTCTGACCATCTGCTGGTGGAAGGTAGATAAATAGTGGAGCAGAAGTGGAAGGGCAACAAATGAGTGGGAGGAGGAAGAGAGGTAGTAAAATTGAGTCGACTGGATGAGAGTAGAGCCGAGGAGTTCCAGCAGGCGTTGAGGGAAGAATATAACAACGTGAGAAGACAGGACCTGAGAGAAAAGAGGAGCGTTTGGGGAGTGGTTGCAGGTGAAGTCGGTGGTAGCTTATGAAAGCTATAAAAAGAGGAGAAGCGAGGTGAAGCGGGTGGTGAGGAGAGCCAAAAGGGATTCTGATGCCCGGTGGGGCAGACAGTTGTGCCAGAATTTTGAGGAGAAAAAAAATATGTTCTGGAAAGGGGTGAAGAGAGTGGGAAAGGGAGAGGCCGGCAAGGAGGAAGTGGTGAAAGATGAAAATGGCCAGCTGTTGTTGGAAAGTGGTGATGCACGGAAGAGGTGGGCCGAGTATTTTGATGAGTTGATGAATGTCGAGGATGACAGAGAGGCTGACATGGTTGCTGTGGGTGGTGGTGCTCGGATGCCAGTTTTGTGAGAAAGACTTGTTGCGGACATTACCAAGAAAGAGGTGCAGGAGGCGGTGGACGTGATGAAAGCAGGGAAAGCCCCTGATTTGGATGGCGTTGCGATCGAGTGCCTGAAGAAGGGAGGAGTAACGATTGTCGAATGGTCGGTGAGGTTACTGAACTTGTGTTTTGTGGGACAGGCATGGTACCGAGGAGTGGCGCAGTGCCTGCATTGTACCGCTATATAAGGGCAAAGGAGATAAAAATGAATGCTGCAACTCGAGAGGTATCAGTCTGTTATGTGTGGTTGGTAAGTTGTACGGGAGAGTGCTGATCAAAAGGATTAGAGACTGTACGGACTGCGCAATTGGAGAGGAACAATGTGGCTTTAGGAGTGGTAGAGGGTGTACCGATCAGATTTTTGCAGTGAGACAGGTCGGTGAGAAGTACCTTGCCAACGGAAAGGATGTGTTTTGGGCCTTCATGGATCTGGAGAAGGCATCAGACAGGATTAACAGGAAAGCGCTGTGGAGGGTGATGCGTTTGTATGGAGTGGGCGGTCATCTGTTGAAAGCGGTGCAGAGTTTCTATGCTGACAGCCGAGCATGTGTCAGAGTGGGAAGCAAGATGAGTGATTGGTTCACAGAGAAAGTGGGACTGAGACAAGGCTGCGTGATGTCTCCCTGGCTGTTCAACCTCTATATGGATGGAGTGGTCAGGGAGGTGAACGCGAGTGTGCTGGGTCGTAGCTTGGAACTGTTGGAAGCGAATGGGCGGAGTTGGCAGTTGAGCCAGTTGCTATTTGCTGATGATACGGCCATGGTTACGGATTCGGAGGAGAAGCTATGTAGGCTAGTGTCTGAGTTTGGTAGAGTGTGTGAGAGGAGGAAGCTTCGAGTGAACGTCGGTAAGAGTAAAGTAATGAGATGCTCGAGGACTGCCGATGCGAGCAAAATTAGTGAAACCCTAAATGGAGAGCTCATGGAGGAAGTTCAGTGTTTCAAGTATCTGGGCTCCCATGTGGAGATGACTGAACTAGTGGAAACCGAAGTGAAGGCGCGAGTGAAGGAAGGATGTAAAGTGTTGGGTGCACTAAAAAGTGTAATGAGCAGTAGGACGTTGGAGATGGAAGCAAAGAGAGGGCTGTATGAGAGTGTTGTTGTTCCAACTGTGCTTTACGCAGCTGAGGCTTAGGGGGTGAGAGCAGAGGAGAGAAGAAGGTTGAATGTTTTCGAGATGAAATGTTTGAAGAGCATGGCTGGAGTAACGCTGAGAGACCGGATCACCAACGACGTGGTTCGAAACAGAACAGGGATGGTGAAGAAATTGGAGGACTGAGTGGATTCGCGCGTTCTGAGATGGTTCGGGCACATGGAGAGGATGGATGATGGGAGATCGGTGAAAAGGGTGATGAATGTGGAGGCGAGTGGTCACAGGCCTAAAGGTAGACCGAAGTTTGGGTGGATGGATGATGTGGAAGAGGCGTTGGGAAGGAGAGACATTAATGTGGAGGTGGCGAGAGAGCGTGCAATGAACAGGCGTGAGTTTAGAATGGTTGTGAATGATTGATTTTGACGCTGCTCCGATGTGCTTTCCCGCCCTTGGCACCCCGCTGTCGGGATGGTCGTGGGTGGGGGGGCCCGGCTATTATGACGTGGCAGGGGTAAACCAGTGAAAACTGTCGGGCTGCTGACGACGGGTCCTCGGACTGCGCTCGTGACCCAGAGTGTATGTTGAAGGGGTACCGGCCGGACCCTGTAGCACAAAAGGCCTAAGTTGTGTGAGTGGGAGCGTATGAGGGTGTGAGGTGCGCCTTGCCGTCGGCCACCCCCCTTCCTGGGGGATGCGGCCTAGTGTCTGCATCTGTATCTGTACAAATAGTAACGGGGGGTTTGAGGTCCACTCTGTGGGCCTGAGCTTGCAGAGTTGTTTGTAGAGGGATTGAAGTTCATGTGATGGCTTGATTTACTATTGTAGCCAGGCCAGTGCCCATTCGAGCACTGGCAGTGGGCGAGGTGAAGTGGGCTTTATACCCACTGGGAAAAGATGGTTTGTACAGCTCCAGGAGTTTCCTGGAGACAAACTACCATTGGATTATAGGTTTTGGTTAGTTTCCATAGTTCAGCATAGTTAGCACGATATCCTCTGATGTTCCATTGAAGGACGAGGGTATCAGACATTGTGGTTTAGGTTAGAGAAATTCAAGGTCTAGGCTCGAGTTGATGAGGTCCAATTATATATTGCTTTTGTAGACCATGTCACTCACGGCCTGTCGACCGCGCTCGACGGGTATCGCTGGAGCTTCTCTTTTGACTACGAGTCAACGAAGGATCATTTCCGTTTGGATCATCATCGTCCAGGTCGGAGCCAGTGCGCTTAGCGCTGGTAAGCAAGCAAGTTTTTCCGACCTGAGGCGTTGATAGGGTAGTGTGGGTATCACTCGATACTGTGTTCGGCGTGTTTCCCTTAGGATTATAATCTGGAGCGGCTAAGCGAGGCAGAGGCGAAGGGGCATTTGGTGCCCTAACAAAGGCACCAGAATGACATCCGAGTTGAGCAGTAATCTGGCTAGTCTGCGCGGTTACCAAGGGTAATCTTGGTTGGGCTTGGAGTATGGCGGGTTTAAATGTTGGTGACAGATTCAAGGTTTTCGTCTTGTGTGGCTGGCAAGGAGCACGTTGAGGAGCACGTTTATTTATGTGGTGCTGCCTCCAATAAAGGCAGGTCGTCGTCCAGATTCAGATCTGGGACTCCCATTGCACGTCGATAAGCAAGTGATGGACGAGGCGAGGTGGGAGTGAGGAAAGGTATCTCGAACGGAATTTCCGAGTTGCCGGAGAGTGCGAATGACTGTCGTCGTGGGCTTCCTCGATTTCGAGGATGATGAAGGGCATCGTGTTGTAGGTTAGAAGGAACCCTGGTTACAGGTGTTCCCGCTGTCACTGCAGCAAAGCTAGCAGGCGGGCGGATGAATTTGGCGGTTACTTGTATTTTGGCTTCGGGGTAGGAAAGGCCTTCTCTAGCTTGAACAACGAGCATCTCCTTTTCGAGTCTGAAATAGAAGCATTCGCGTGATGACACAGAATGGTCCTCTGAACAGTTTGCGCAATTAGCAGGTTGGTCACAATTATGGCCATGTGCTTCCTTTCAACAGCGAAAGCATGTTCTTTTTATGTTCGTCAATCGGCAGGCATCACTTCCAAGACCAAACTTTTGGCAGTTGTCGCAGCGTCTGGGATTAGGGATGTATTCTCGAACAGAACACTGCATCCAGCCAATGTGGACATCAGGAGGCAGAGAACAGAGCTTGAAGGTGAGGATCGTTTCACTCAGTATATCTTGGTGACTCGCTGATCCGCGAGTTCAGTAAGAATATCGTCGTTGGAGTGGTTGGGTCTGTTTTGATAATAGATAGTTCCTTGTATCGTGTTGAGAGTAGAGTGCTCATTAACTTTTACAGGTATATTATCTAGTTGTTTTAGGTTCTGAATGTTCCTTCTTTGCTCCTCATCTTTCACCTCTACCAGGAGTGAGCCACTCTTAAGCTCACTGATGCGCTTCGGGGGTCCCCAAGTGCCGCGCGGAGTTGTCGATTAGCTTGTATAGCATTAGTATCGGCCAGGTTCTCTACCGAGGTTGCCTTGACGATGAAGAACTTGTTGAAGTTTTCATTTTGACAAAGATTTCCAAGTAATTTCTGATTTTAAGCGTATCGTTCATGGGGTTGTACACGATTGCGACGGCTTCTCTCGGGCTGTCGTCCGGGAGCAACATGTACCGCACCCGCGTCATGGTCGTGTTTCTTGTTTCCCAAGTCCACCCCACCGGAAGTAGGGGAAGGCTGCGGTTGACTAATCATCTCTCCATCAGGCAGCCAGGGATGGAAGGGGTTTACGTCTACTATTTGGGCGTGACCGCCGGGTGATGGCGATGTTGAAGAGCGTCCACCAGATGGTGACGCTGATACGTCATTATCTTGCGATAGTCGTTGTTGTTGTTGTTGTTGTAATAGCCGTTGTTCAAAGAGTTGTCCAATGAAGAAGTCTGGAACGACAACATTTGCTGAATTTCTATCAAAGAATCCATGAGAGTTTCAAGGAGCGCTCTGAACATGCCATCGTCGACCTCAGAGCGTATAGAACAAGTGTTTTCTGGTTCTTTCAACGAGCACCACTTGTGAGCTATGTGAGGTTCGTTTACCCTGCAACACAGTATTCCGACGGTAAAGCAAGACCTTCCAATCGCTTTACCCCAGCAACGGGTTTGCTGAAGGTTGTCCCGACCCCCGGTCCATCGCATCGCAGAGGCCTGATGCAGTCATATCATTTACAACGATATCCGTCGTCCGTCAACTTTGCTACTTTGGCCACCTTGATAGTTGGTGGGTATAGATTCAAAAAAACATGCATGAAAAAAAAAGAGAAACGAGAGGATACCAAACAGAAAGTAATTAATAAAAGAAATATAAGTAGCAAGAGAAATGCTCATGATTAAAAAAAAAAGTTTGTAGGAAAAAAAAGGCAAAGTAAAGTGAAAAAGGAGAAAAAAAATAAGTTAAAATTAAACGAAAAAAATGAAAACTAAACACTATTGGGGAAAGATGTCACGAGAAGAAGAAAGATAAGTTAATGGAGTTTCAACAAAATAAACGAGATAAAGGAGCAAACAAGATGAAAGCATAACCAGGAAAGGGTAGAAAAAGAGAGATAGAAGAGTGAAGAGTAAAAGGGTACGAAAGAAAAATCGAGTGTTCAGCCCCCGGTTGGATCGAGACCCCGTACGACCCGTGAACAAGTAGCTTTAGGAGAGGGCTATCAATATAACAAACTGTAGCAAAACTTGCCAACCATGCCAGATCAAACTAAGAACGTATTCTTACCGGTAGGGTGTAGGAGATGTTGGCGTACTCCTGCAGCAGCGGACACACACCTAGCAGGAACTGGCAGAGGTCCTTCCGTAGTCCAAACCACCCTGATGATGAAGCAAAATGATTAGGATAGCTCATCACGTGATGATTACGGATATCAAGATCAGATAAGAGCTAGCATGTTCACAGCAATATACAGATACAGACACTAGGCCGCATCCCCCAGAAAGGGGGGTGGCCGACGGCAAGGCGAACCTCACACCCTCATACGCTCACTCACACACTTAGCCCTTTTGTGCTAAAGGGTCCGGCCGGTAGCCCCTCAACTACACTCTGGGTCACGAGTGCAGTCCGAGGATCCGTCGTCAGCAGCAGGGCCCGACAGTTTTCACTGGTTTACCCCCGCCGCGTCATAACGGCCGGGCCCCATCTACCCACGACCATCCCGACAGCGGGATGCCAAGGGCAGGAAAGCACATCAGAGCAGCGTCAAAATCAACCATTCACAACCATTCTCCACTTACGCCTGATCATTGCACGCTCTCTCGCCGCCTCCATATTCATGTCTCTCCTTCCCAACGCCTGCTTCAGACCATCCATCCACCCAAACTTCGGTCTACCTCTAGGCCTGCGACCACTCGCCTCCGCATTCATCACCCTTTTC
>SDVV010035024.1:0-11108 GCA_016164225.1 Gammarus roeselii
TCGATAGTGCTTGCTGCACGAGTCGATAGTTCTTGCTGCACGAGTCGATAGTTCTTGCTGCACGAGTCGATAGTTCTTGCTGCACGAGGGGATAGTGCTTGCTGCACGAGTGTAAAGGTCAAAAGTTGACAGAGATGAGGCTATTCTAAAGAAGAAG
Source organism: Gammarus roeselii (assembly GCA_016164225.1). NCBI lineage: Eukaryota > Metazoa > Arthropoda > Malacostraca > Amphipoda > Gammaridae > Gammarus > Gammarus roeselii. Next base: position 158 of record SDVV010035024.1, read on the forward strand.
AGGCTACCTCGATCAATCAATGAGGAATGGAAGAGTTAAAGGAGTTTGAATAAATTCAAAATATGATGTGCCCGTGAGTAGCAGAAAATGGTCAAAGCAAGATTATTGTTACAAAATTATGCAGTGCACAATAACTTAGGTTAATGAACCTTAAAAGCCCAGTTTCTCAACAAAACAATTTTCTAATAATATCTATGAATACTACACAGTAACATAAAAAAATTGACGATTGGACGCACGATTTTTGGCACCACCGTTTGAAATTGAAGTTCTCTTAACAAATGCGTCGGAAAAAACTTATATCGTCACAATCGTTCAACTGCAAGAGGTGATATCGTAAAAGCTGTTAGTGCAATAGTTCACAATTATATAGCTGCGTCCTAAATCTAAATTAAACCAAGTTTTTAGGTGACACACAAGGGTTTCAGGTGTCATAGTTCACTCAACCGTCATCGTAGCTCCATCAAAACCAAATAGTAGTTGAGTGTATACGAATGACTCGCTTAAAGCTACATGTCAAGAGCAGAATATGTCCATGTTTACACTGCCATACCTGCTAGCTATACGGGTGCATAACCCCAGGAGTGCCAGCTGTAATAGACGAGTCCTCCCGCACCCATAACTTGTTATAAGCAACTCAGGAAGCGTCAGTACACCCGCCCCAACGGTCTATGGGCCAATTTAAACCAATCCGGTTTGGGTTTGTGGTCTTGGTGATAGGGGTAGGAGATAAAGCCGGGAGCAGGGGATACAGCGGGGTTGCAATGGTAGAGCCGAAGGGGGCAAGGATACAGTAGATAGGTGAGGAGAGCAATGGTAAAACCGGAGACAGCAGGGATATATCCTGAAGGGGCGAGGATATAGTCAGGAGAGGGCAAGGCTACGGCCAGAGGGAGTACGGGTCACATGGTACAACGAAGCTGGAGGTACAGCTGGGGGGCGGAGGGCAATGCCGAGGATGTAGGAAATCTTCTTCAATATTAAAGGTCTATTATGAAAATATATAAATACCAGTAATTATTTTCAGTAAGCGTGAGAGAGAAGGGTAGTATTATCAAATTGAGGGAGGTGGGCAACAATGATTAACGAGTGATGTTCATGATATCAAATTATAATTTAAACAATAAAAAAAATGCGATCAATGAGTAAAACAATGTCATTCAGCCTTCCTTCTTGCTTTCTGGATATAATGTTAAGGTTCAATTTATAAAGCTAACAGGGGAAGACCCACGAATGAGAGAGCATCACACTATCCGATTATTCAGTGAGGAGATAACTCAAGTGGTCTTCACCCACAAAGGACCAGCGGGTCCAACATAGTTCATCCCTTTTATTGGATACACTGACGCACCCAGTTCCAAAGACCGCCCTAAATTTGCTATAAATGGAACAAGCTAAAATTGATAGTAAAGGTGGGGTTTCGACAGCTGTTAGTTTCATCTCTCCTAAGAAGATAGATAAACACATGGCTAGTGTCTATAGACGATATGAAGTCGTCTACATTTGAGATAACACTGACGCGGTGAAAGCAACAAATGAACACCACAGTTCTGGTCTCCATTTTAAGTGGGTTACACTTCACAAGGTTCAAGGAAGGATTTACATAATGGGTAACATTACAGGCGGGCAGCATAATGAGGCGCCAATGAAAACATCAAAGGGTTGGTGGAAAATACACAAAAAAGACCTACGCGAGGAGTTGTAGACAGGCGTGCGATGGAAGATTAAAAACTACAGATTATACAGCATGGGTTACCAAAACAAATACGAATGAATGAAGCGTATAAGCGGAGGGCTATAACAGCCGAAGGGGTGGAGGGGGCAGGGATAAATTTGCCGGGGTTGTGCGGCTGAAATACAGCCGGGGAAAGTGAAGCCGGCTACAGCAACAGATCAGCCGGACACTGAGGGTCATCCAAGGGGGGCAATTAGAATAGCCGGGGCCAGAGAAGACTGGGATACAGCCGAGGGGAGAGGCAAGGATACAGCCAAGGGGAGATGCAAGGATACAGCCGAGGGGAGATGCAAGGATACAGCCGAGGGGAGAGGCAAGGATACAGCCGAGGGGAGAGGCAAGGATACAGCCGAGGGGAGAGGCAAGGATACAGCCGAGGGGAGATGCAAGGATACAGCCGAGGGGAGATGCAAGGATACAGCCGAAGGGAGATGCAAGGATACAGCCGGAGGGAGAGGCAAGGATACAGCCGAGGGGAGATGCAAGGATACAGCCGAGGGGGTAATGGCAAGAGCCGGAGGAAGCAGAAGGTAAAGCCGGGAGGATGTACAATCGGAGGCAGGAATACAGGGTGCATACGACACACCGGGGTCATAAAATTCCGTCGAGAGCTGTAGAAACAGACCGAAGTAATAATATCTATGCATTTGAAACAGTTCAACTCGTGTCTGCAGTGACTGAGTAACCAGATCATTATCCCGACTAGTATGTTCGTGCAACCAAGCAGCAGATGTTTACACTAACGTAAGGGAAAGTAAACAGGAATATGAACGTCTTATGAGGCAGACGACGCGGCTCAGGCACGGTACAATGACGACCACGAGCTTTAAAGACAACAGAAGTGATTTGCACCATGCATAACAAAATAGCTTCTCCCTAACTGAAGAGCGTGAATAAATATTTTGTAATATTTAAAACTGAAAAATACATGGAGGTTTCTACTTGTGACGGAGTCATTGTTGACATACGCTCAGCATATTTATCAGATTATAAGTTTCGCGCAAATACCACAGTATATTGAAGCATGCGATCAATTGTTCAACTATTCAACTTTGAGGGACAGTATGACCTATTGGCTGAGAGGTTCCTCTATCTGAAGACCTCGAACTCTGTATCTCGAGTTAGAATAGTATCAGAAAATGTGCACGCATACCACATTTTGTTCGGGGTGAATGTAGAATAAGTGGATGTTTTTTAAATCTCACTTCAGGTGCCATCCTAGAGCGTCAGTATGGAATCCGTTAGACCGCATCCCGAGTATTCCGTTCAATTCTGGTCTACATGTCTTAGAGCAAACGTTAATAAATTTGAAAAGGTTCAACGCCGAGCTACCAAACTCGTCCCTTCGCTGCGGAATAAATCGTACGAAGACAGCCTACGTGTACTCAATCTTTATTCGCTAGAGAAACGTAGAGTCAGAGGCAAAATGATGAAAGTGTGGAAGATTATGAAGGGTAAGGGAAACGTCAACCGAGCGAGTCTTTTAACTTTAGATACAAACGGAGTTACTAGGAAGAATGGATAAAAAATCTTTGGAAACTTTTCTCTCTCGACATCACGCGCAATTTCTTCACGTATAAAATCGTCGAAGAATGGAACAATCTTCCAGCGGAGGTTGTAAGCAGCAATACAATTGAAACGTTCAAGTTGCGGCTCGATAAGTTCTACTTTAAGCAGCAATAAATAGCTAAACCGTTCCCTTTCTTGATATTTTAAAAACAGAAATGGCACACGAAGCTCTCGTAGACGTTCTTCTTCAGAACAAATACTATTACTATCAAAAGGCAACCTACTTTGGGCCAATATTCCTATTGTCGTCTTCCTACATATGTAAACACTTGTAAACATAAAAATAAGACAATGAAAGTTCATTTAGCTACAGGTTGATACAGCAGCAATATAATCGAAACGTTCAAGTTGCGGCTCGATAAGTTCTACTTTAAGCAGCAATAAATAGCTAAACCGTTCCCTTTCTTGATATTTTAAAAACAGAAATGGCACACGAAGCTCTCGTAGACGTTCTTCTTCAGAACAAATACTATTACTATCAAAAGGCAACCTACTTTGGGCCAATATTCCTATTGTCGTCTTCCTACATATGTAAACACTTGTAAACATAAAAATAAGACAATGAAAGTTCATTTAGCTACAGGTTGATACAGCAGCAATATAATCGAAACGTTCAAGTTGCGGCTCGATAAGTTCTACTTTAAGCAGCAATAAATAGCTAAACCGTTCCCTTTCTTGATATTTTAAAAACAGAAATGGCACACGAAGCTCTCGTAGACGTTCTTCTTCAGAACAAATACTCTTACTATCAAAAGGCAACCTACTTTGGGCCAATATTCCTGTTGTCGTCTTCCTACATATGTAAACACTTGTAAACATAAAAATAAGACAATGAAAGTTCATTTAGCTACAGGTTGATACTGAAAACTTGTATTGCATGACAATGCGACCAAACGCTTCCATACGACGGGCGGACATGATGGCAAACAACCACCGCACCATTAATAGTGTAGCAACGAACAGACAGCCGTCGAGTACCGAAGGGAAATTGTGCGTTCTTCCTCCCCCAGGAAGTCTTTCCCTGCTGCCTGTAACTATATAAGTGTTCCTTTTCTCATGAACAGGACCAACTGCAACCAAATCCTCCTGATGCCCGCCCTGTTAGCATGCGGCTAAACAGACTTGACTGAAATGCGCCGATGCCTCTCTACCAATGCACAAAAACTGTGTCATGAGAGAACAGCTGCAACGAGGGCTCAGAACTGTACTTCGCAACCCTTGCTTGGCTGACTGTTACAAGTTTTAATGTTGTGAAAAAGTTCCTGCTTGTGCACAAGACCGATCAAAAACACAGAAGCGTCGGAACAACGTTTTGAACAGTTTGTAGAGAATTGCTCTAACACGAGTTCATTTTTACTGGTTGGGAAAAAACATCGCGGAAAACTTGAATGCAAACTAAGTCCCAGACGAAAAATAAACTGAACATTGTCCGCAACCGCAGAACGATCATGCCTCTCAACCTCGCATGTTACTTCTAAAACAACAGCTTTCAAATAAAGTATTGCAAGCCATGATAATTCTGAACAGTAGGAGCCCTGATTTTTCTCCGAGCGTTACATCACACGGCTAAACGACACCTTCGTGGAATCAGGTTTCACGACCCTTTCGATATTGTTATACAACGTTATTTGATCTGCTGAAACCAACGGCACTGTGTGTAACAACGTCTGTCTGCTGGGGCTGCGAGACTTGATGCCCGCTATTCATTAGGTCCTGACCAAGACAGCAGCACGACACACTGACATACAGCTTTCACGTGGCCTACGCTTCATTACCAAGACAGCAGCACGACACACTGACATACAGCTTTCACGTGGCCTACGCTTCATTACCAAGACAGCAGCACGACACACTGACATACAGCTTTTAAGTGGCCTACGCTTCATTACCAAGACAGCAGCACGACACACTGACATACAGCTTTTACGTGGCCTACGCTCCATTACTAAGACAGCAGCACGACACACTGACATACAGCTTTCAGGTGGCCTACGCTTCATTACCAAGACAGCAGCACGACACACTGGCATGCATCTTTCACGTGGCCTACGCTTTATTACCAAGACAGCAGCACGACACACTGACATACAGCTTTTATGTGGCCTACGCTTCATTACCAAGACAGCAGCACGACACACTGACATACAGCTTTTACGTGGCCTACGCTTCATTACCAAGACAGCAGCACGACACACTGACATACAGCTTTTACGTGGCCTACGCTCCATTACTAAGACAGCAGCAAGACTTTTGTTCAATTATAGTCTCCATATCTTAGAGAAGACGTTATTATATTAGGAAGGTTCAACTTAGAGCTACCAAACTGCGGAATAAATCGTACAAAGACCAGCTACGTGAACTCAACCTTTATTTGCTAGAGAAACATCGAGTCAGAGGCGACATGATCGAAGTGGGGAAGATTATGCAGGGTAAGGAAAACCTCGACCGAGCGAGCGTTTTCACTCTAGATACGAACGGAGTGACTAGGAACAATGAATTCAAAATCGTTGGGGAACGTTTCTCACTCAACATTACGCACAATTTCTTAACGTATAGAGTTGTCGAAGAATGGAACAAACTTCCAGCGGAGATTGTAAACAGCGATACAATCAAAACGTTCAAGTCGCAGCTCGACAAGTTCTACACAAGTAGCCGATAAATAGCTAAATCGTTCCCTTTCTTGATGTTATAAAAACAGAAATGGCACACGAAGCTCTCTTAGACGATCGACTTCAGAACTAATCCTCTTGCTATCATAAGGCAAGTTTGGGCCAATAGTCTTGTTGTTGTCTCCCTACACTTGTCAACACTTGTTAACACAAAACGCACTGACATACAGCTCTAACGTGGCCTATGCGCGAGACAGCTTTTTCCAACGCAACCAAACCAGAAATGGAAGTACAGGTAATGCAGCGCGTTAAGTGGGGAATACGTCAATAGAATAATCAAGTGGGGAATACGTCTATAGAATAATTAAATGGGGAATGCGTCTATAGAATAATTAAGTGGGGAATACGTCTATAGAATAATCAAGTGGGGAATACGTCTATAGAATAATCAAGTGGGGAATACGTCTATAGAATAATCAAGTGGGGACTACGTCTATAGAATAATTAAGAGGGGAATACGTCTATAGAATAATTAAGAACTAGTAATAATTGCTCGCATTATTTGATGGAGAGCAGCATCATGCATAAGTCAATTAAATCTCAAGTGACCCAACAATTTATTTTTGCTATGATGTTGATACATGAACGCTTGGACGACAGTTTTCGAGATATCACCACTCAAGGCAAAGGTTGGTGACGTCATAAACTGTATTTATCAAGGCTTGGACGAAAGTTTTCGAGATATCACCACTCAAAGCGAAGGTTAGTGCCGTCATAAACTGTATTTGTCAAGGCTTGGACGACAGTTTTCGCGATATCACCACTCGAGGCGAAGGTTAGTGAAGTCATAAACTGTATTTATCAAGGCTTGGACGACAGTTTACGATATATCACCACTCAAGGCGAAGGTTAGTGACGTCATAAACTATATTTATCAAGGCTAGGACGACAGTTTTCGAAATACCACCACTCAAGGCGAGGGATAGTCGTGTCATAAACTGTATTCATCAAGGCTTGAACGACAGTTTTCGAGATATCACCACTCAAGGCAGAGGTTAGTGACGTCATAACCTGTATTTATCAAGGCTTGGACGACAGTTTTCGAGATATCACCACTCAAGGCATAGGTTAGTGACGTCATAAACTGTATTTATCAAGGCTTGGACGACAGTTTTCGAAATATCACCACTCAAGGCGAAGGTTAGTGCCGTCATAAACTGTATTTATCAAGGCTTGGACGTCAGTTTTCGAGATATCACCACTCAAGGCGAAGGTTAGTGAAGTCATAAACTGTATTTATCAAGGCTTGGACGACAGTTTTCGAGATATCACCACTCAAGGCGAAGGTTAGTGAAGTCATAAACTGTATTTATCAAGGCTAGGACGACAATTTTCGAGATATCACCACTCAAGGCGAAGGTTGGACACGTCATAAACTGTATTTATTAAGGCTTGGGCGACGGTTTTCGAGATATAACCAGTCAAGGCGGAGGTTAGTGAAGTCATAAACTGTTTTTATCAAGGCTTGGACGACAGTTTTCGAGATATCACCACCTAAGGCAAAGGTTAGTGACGTCATAAACTGTATTTATCAAGGCTTGGACGACAGTTTTCGAGATATTACCACTCAAGGCGAAGGTTAGACACGTCATAAACTGTATTCATCAAGGCTTGGACGACGGTTTTCGAGATACCACCACTCAAGGCGGAGGTTAGTGAAGTCATGAACTGTATTTATCAAGGCTTGGACGACAGTTTTCGAGATATCACCACTCAAGGCGAAGGTTAGACACGTCATAAACTGTATTCATCAAGGCTTGGACGACGGTTTTCGAGATACCACCACTCAAGGCGGAGGTTAGTGAAGTCATGAACTGTATTTATCAAGGCTTGGACGACAGTTTTCGAGATATCACCACTCAAGGCGAAGGTTAGACACGTCATAAACTGTATTCATCAAGGCTTGGACGACGGTTTTCGAGATACCACCACTCAAGGCGGAGGTTAGTGAAGTCATGAACTGTATTTATCAAGGCTTGGACGACAGTTTTCGAGATATCACCACTCAAGGCGAAGGTTAGACACGTCATAAACTGTATTCATCAAGGCTTGGACGACGGTTTTCGAGATACCACCACTCAAGGCGGAGGTTAGTGAAGTCATGAACTGTATTTATCAAGGCTTGGACGACAGTTTTCGAGATATCACCACTCAAGGCAAAGGTTAGTGACGTCATAAACTGTATTTATCAAGGATTGGACGACAGTATTTGCGATATCACCACTCAAGGCGAAGGTTAGTGCTGTCATTAACTGTATTCATCAAGCGTACCAGTGCAAGGCTGCACTGGTACGGGACGATCAATATCGGGACAAAGGTGATTCATGCATTATGCAGAGCCCAACAATTCTTGTCACGTGGCAATTTTATCAATTCGCGAGCTTTTCTATTTCAAGAGCTTCTTCGATAAGGACATTTTTACAGCGACTGCGATCTGTCTTGCACAACCCTTTTTTATCGCAAGTCTAGATTACAGTGTCGCGTTGTTACATCTTATAGAAGCAATGTACGGTTTTCTGAAAAGTTTCTCAAACACTTAACCCGCATTCAAACTTTTCAAGTTTAATTTACATTTCCCAACAACTTTCCAAATAAAGGCAAGATTTTCAATAGTGAAGAATAACAACTTGTCCCTGATGCATCAAGATTGGCAAAGCAACCCTCTAATCTATAACGGCCCAGGAGTGTGCCCCTACACATGCCCACCCAGCTGGATGCTGTGCCAGCCAAATAAAGACCGGCTGGGGCCGGCCACAGACGCCCACGGAGAGGATATGCTGGAATACTGAACACACTGGCAGAACTGCTGCACCGGCGGTGTAACCGACCGAATAGATGGGGCACATTGTTGAACTGATTCACTGACTGGCTGCCATTATTTGTTAACTGATGTCTAACCCTTTAGTGTAACTGGCAACACAATATACGGATACACTAACTGGTTACACGACTGGTGTAATTGGTTGCTTTGGTGTAACTGGCAACACAATACACAGATACACTAACTGGTTACACGACTGGTGTAATTGGTTGCTTTGGTGTAACTGGCAACACAATACATGGATATGCTAACTGGTTACACGACTGGTGTAATTGGTTGCTTTGGTGTAACTGGCAACACAATACACCCATACACTAACTGGTTACACGACTGGTGTAATTGGTTGCTTTGGTGTAACTGGCAACACAATACACGGATACACTAACTGGTTACACGACTGGTGTAATTGGTTGCTTTAGTGTAACTGGCAACACAATACATGGATACACTAACTGGTTACACGACTGGTGTAATTGGTTGCTTTGGTGTAACTGGCAACACAATACACGGATACACTAACTGGTTACACGACTGGTGTAATTGGTTGCTTTGGTGTAACTGGCAACACAATACACGGATACACTAACTGGTTACACGACTGGTGTAATTGGTTGCTTTGGTGTAACTGACAACACAATACATGGATACACTAACTGGTTACACGACTGGTGTAATTGGTTGCTTTGGTGGTACTGGCAACGTCAGCGCACCCGGCTGCGTTGATATCGCTGGCTGTATTGGCGTCACTAGCTCATGTAATAGTGTAACTAGCTGGTCAAAAAGTGTAACTAGCTGATCTACTACATGTGTAACTAGCCGATCTAAAAGTGTAACTGGCAGAGCTGTAAGTGTAACTAGCTGATGTGAAAATGTGCTAGCTGAGCTAAAGAGTACCTAGCTGATCTAAGTAAAACTAGCTGAGCAGAAAGTGTGAATTTAGCCGAGAAGATGGTGTAACTGGCAGCACTTGTGGTGTAATTTACTACAGCAACACAGCTGGTGTTACTTTTTAAAGTAAAGTATTCAGAAGGTTTAAGTAGGCTAGAAATGTATTCCAAATGTCTGCAGCCACAGTGACCGATGGTATACAAACTTCAGTACCACAGGGAGAAACTAAGTCGTGCACGGGACCCAAACAATCCATGCCGCGGGGGGCGTATTTTGTGCTGGCCTGATCAACCGACGCGTATGATGACCAGTAAAGCTAGAACTTGATCATTAAATGCCATTACATTAGAAGTGCTACCATAACGATGTGCCTTTCGACGCTCTAACGGTAAAAGAAGTCAAAAAACAAGACAAATCTCGAGCACATGTATCCGTCCCGTCCATGATGAGGCGGCACAGTTCTTCACCATATAGCATGTGTCTACATTCAGCAATGACAGGTGCTTCCCCATATAGCATGAATCTACATTCAGCAATGCCAGGTGCTTCCCCATATCGCATGTATCTACATTCATCAAAGCCCAGTTCTTCACCATATCGCATGTATCTACATTCATCAAGGCCCAGTTCTTCACCATATCGCATGTATCTACATTCATCAAGGCCCAGTTCTTCACCATATCGCATGTGTCTACATTCATCAAAGCCCAGTTCTTCACCATATCGCACGCATCTACATTCATCAAGGCCCAGTTCTTCACCATATCGCATGTATCTACATTCATCATGGCCCAGTTCTTCACTATATCGCATGTATCTACATTCACCAGTGAAAATTGCTGTTTGAACTTATTGAAGATTGGAGTTCTTTATATTGACCGATCAAATGAGCGGTCGCAAATGCGATTTGGCGATTCTACAAAATACCTATGAAGCCAAAACATACATGAACCTTTATGCAAGTGGACATGGAAAATGCATGTACGTTTCAAATTGTACCACAAACTCATTGTCAATTGGCACTACAATTGGAGCAGCGCCGCCAAACAATCAACTGAAGCCAGTTCAGCACTCGTCAATATAAAAACATCAAAGACGGCCCTGCCTCGAGAGGCATGGATAGAGGGCGGCAGCAGCAAGGCGGCCCTGCCTCGAGAGGCATGGATAGAGAGCGGCAGCAGCAAGGCGGCCCTGCCTCGAGAGGCATGGATAGAGGGCGGCAGCAGCAAGGCGGCCCTGCCTCGAGAGGCATGGATAGAGGGCGGCAGC
>SDVV010035025.1:0-11108 GCA_016164225.1 Gammarus roeselii
TGTTTGGTTAATGATTCTATACATTTTTCTGTACATATACGTTTGTATCCTTATTTAATTGGCGTATAATTGACTCATTCTTAGCGGTTGGATGCTTGGTACCAGCTTGATATTGAACTTAGGCAACGTTTTGTGTTTTCCATCTATTTATTTCCTATGTATATAATATTTATAGGAATAGTACGGTTTATTAGTTTGGCAGTCGGCAGATTGATGTATATATTTCTTGGGATGAAGTAGCTTCGTCACAAGATTTTGTTTACTCCATAACGCATTAACAGATATATCGGTGTTCCATTGACGCGGTGTTTCAATAGGGAGAGTAGCTGAACGATAAGGTTTTATTGTAAGTTATTATATTGTGTTATGTATACGTAGTAATGATCAGATTATTTTTTTGAATTTGTATTGTTTTCGGAATTTTGGATAGGTATTTCATACAGTTATAGGAATTTTTAGGATATTTTAGGTTTGCATCGTCCATGTAGCACACTATTTCAAGCATAATTTAGTCGATTTTTGCATCATTATTCTTATTTTATTATAACTTGACCGTTTTAGTATATTTTCATTCAATTTTGTATATTCTCTGTACAGTTTCAACCTTCGATGCAAGGTATTGGGTATTGTATACAATCATAGGAATATTGGGATATATTACGTTTGTATCTGCAATGTAGAACATTATTTCAGGTATAATTTAATTAGATGTTGTATATTTTTAGTGTTTTATATATCTTCTTACATCCTGGTACAATGTTTGACGTGGATATTATAAATATAGAAGATTCCATTTGTTACTAACTTGGTCTTGTTGTTATTTTATTGTATGCTTAGTGTAGGAACATACTTCAATGTTTTGGAGGAGTTAGAGAGTCCCCTAGGCCAAAGCTTGTTGTGTTTATGTTTATTTGTATAAGCAGACCGTTGTATTATGATGGACACCCTAGTGTATATCAATTTTTAATATCGGTTGGGGCAGAGTAGAGAATTACGTAGTTATTTTATTATTGATGTATAATTTTTCCACGATAATCATAGGAATGTATGTTTAAGATGTGTAAATCCGTTCTGCATCTTCGTGGAACTTCGTCATTGAACCCTAGCAAGTTTGTAGTTTACCGTTTTAGAAGACGATTTACTGGATGGATGGGTTTCTGGTGTAGAGGTGGCTTACACTCTTTGGTGGTCATTTGGAGTTCATCCAAGTTCAACGTAAATTTGAATGTTCATGTGGATGTCGGTTTTAAGTTCCATGGGTATGTTAGAGAGGTCATGCGATAAGCTGCTCATCGTTGTAGTGATTTACTTAGGTCGTCAGTGATCAAATGCCCAGATTTTTATAGCCACACTCTTTGAGACTCATGTCAGTCCCATTCATAACCACTGTATCTGTGTATAGATGCTTGGTTATGTTCAGGATGTGACTTTGCTTGATGTTGTTCAGATATGATGGACTAAACAGATGCATGGTATGTCTGAGGTATTGTACCATGACTGGGTGTTACCTCTAAACTTGTTATATATCAGTGGTAAATTGCTGAAAAGTGACCTATTAAAGCATTGTAGAGTTCGTTGTTATGACACAAGAGTCCCAGCTAGAGGAGCTTTACGCATTTCCGCCTCAATGTTGGCCACACCTTTGAAGTGGAGCTGCAACGAGTTGGTGTCCGAGTAGATGAGCGAGACGTTGTCACCGTATTTGGGTTTCAGTGTCTCATAAAAGAAGCTGTAGACTTTTTCTTTAGCTTCTGTTGAAGCTGATGAGATATATATTTATATATCTACGATACCTTAGGTTACTGAGTGCAATTTCAATTGCAGAGAGTTTTATCGCATTTTCAATGCTAGGCATATTGTATTGCAATTCATTGCATGTCATGTTGCATAACTGCAAATTTCACTGCTGGGCACTCGAGTTAAAGTCAGGAGATTACAAACAAACATTTATAAGCTATAGTTTTAATTGTAAATAAATTTTGACACATATGTATTAGGGAATTACATTGGTTTATCATTTATACGAGAATATAACTATTCACTCCGAAAATTCGATGGGAGCAACTTCGACTTCCCTCTCTGGTCTTATCTTGATCTGCGGTATCAAAGGCATTCGACGGCTTTTTTATCGATGATAAGTATTATTTCTCACCTGGATGTCCTGCCTCATCATATTGGTGTAAAATTTCTCATCCGGGTGTGTTTTTTCTCTGGTCTATTGGGTTCTAGACTGCTGCCCTTAGTACACATTTTAGATAGACGGATACCTTTGAGAGTATCGTATTCATCACTTCGAAATCTATATCTGTAACCAAAACTTTGTTTATAGTCTTCAGCGAGCTATTCCTCAACGCTAATTTTTAAATATAGTTACATGTTTATGACCTCGAATAGTTTGAGTTTTTTTCTTACAGGTGCCGGTACTCCCATTCAGTACATATCCCCAAATATTCGAAATATACCTAATTCTCCTAGCACTCAAATTTTTGAGACATGATTGTCTCTCTTCATGTTTCATTTCCAACAACTTTGAAACCAAGTCAGATATACATTTAACACTTATTATACTAGAAATCGTTTTATTATCCCATTTGATAATTCAGTTCCCCTCAATTTCATCAGTTTTTTCTTCACATGACATGTCCTCGGTATCACTGTCACACGTTTCAATATTACTGGTACTGGTGTCCATTCCGCGTAGTGTATACCACGTTTTTCTCATATTTTCGTTATTCCCATTTCGTCTAAGAATTGGGGCTTCTCTCCCCATTTCGATTTAGTCATTTTCACGCAATTTCTATAATTTCTACGTTTAGTTGTTAGAGGAAAAGCATTTTCTCCACTGTTCGCACCCTGTTGGGCACTGTCTATCTCATTATTTCGGAAACCCAGCTCCGGCTCACTATGTTCTATCAATACGCCCTTTGCATCCTTAGAGCTTGTGTTTCCTCGTTAATTTTTAGGATTATCATATTCAAGATAATGGTGTCCTATGAGATGACGCCAAAATCCGTACATGGAGCTTGACTTGCATTGTTTTATCTCCGCACTGCAAATAACTTACACCCCGTATTTACCTTTCTGTAAAATGTTTCCATATCAAACTTGGCGACATCCTTCTACAACGAAAGCAGACCATTAACTGAATGAGTACAAATCTGAGTTACATTTATATCTAGTTTTACATGCATATACATCATCGAAGGTATCACCTGTGCCGGCAGTCCCTGCATCATGTAGGCATTTACACACATTTGCACTAATATACAGGATCGTTCACCACCTGTATCATTTTACTATAGATCTGTGATGTAATGACCACAGTCAACAGAAATCTAGATTATAAATCATGCCCAAGCAACATAATTCGCGATTCATATATCAATGTACGATAACAAACCCGAAATAAAAACCAAATCAAAACCAAATAAAAACTAAATCGAAACCAAAACAAAACGAAAACAAAACGAATATAACAATGTCAGAAACGTTAATACCTAACTTAACCAATCACACCAAGGAGTACGTATTTCATGCTTATAAATTGTAATTATTCAAGGATTTATTCGTTATCCGTATCAAATCACTTCACTCGGTTCTATTTTACATACCTTTTTTAATATCACACACACCAGGTACACACATATACGCGTTGTACCCATAAGCAGGGTCAATCGCGGCATGATGTAGTCGTTTATAAGGGTCGGTACCGGCACCATGTAGGCATTACAACACATTTGTGCAAAAGGGTTACCATACACTGCCAGATGCATTAACACTTAGTCAACCTAACCTACCCATCTAACCAATAATGATGTATTTTCATTCAAATTTGATGGTTATGTATTATATTTAGTCATTATTTTTATGCGATATACATATCAAATCCCTCCACATGACTCTATTTTACGTAGCTTTTTTTGTTTAATATCACACACACAATGGAGACACATACACACATTTGTATGCATATAAAGGGACGGTTAAGATCTTTAGCAGTTTTACCTCCGGTCTGTAATTTTTCCATTAGAACAACATCCCTACTTGTGTTACAAAATATTTAATGTGGATCAGCTTCACGGCATGGTAGGTTAAAATAACTCATCATCCTAACCTAACCTAACCTATCGTATCCAAGAATCATATATTATCGATCGACTTTTCATGCTCGCATATGATTTTCAGAGTTTAAGGATGATTAATGCATAACAAATATCTCCACTTGACTCTACATTTTGATTTATCCTTTCCAGGTTTGATCCACACTTCCAATTTTGATCTAGCAAATTTCATTCGTTTTTCATAGGTAATTACATCGTTGTTTGATTGTTATAGCTATTTTCCATATGATTTTTGATTTGTCATCTGACACAATTCTCCATCAATTTTACATGTTATTCACACCCATCAACAACCTAACCTAGCCTAACCTTATGTATGGTATTCAGTCATTGATATATACATATGAACCCCTCCACATGGTTCTTTATACAACTTACGCCTAATTTTTTCTACTTCGTGGTCACTTTCGACCCATATTAGTTAGCAGAGAGGCCAGATTTTCAATCTTAGATGGTTTGAATGCTACAAGTATTTCATATTTGTATCCAGTTTCACACTGACGAACACTTTGTCTCATACTAGGTCTACCACATTTAATTCAATATCTCCAGACACAACGTCCTTTGACAACTTGCACAGATGATTCGCCTTCTCTTACTTTTAATTTTCATTTGCATGACGATGACTTTGTTTCAGATGTCGCCACACATTACTCGTAAATTAATGTTTATTCAATTTTATTTCTTTTTTTTGCACAGATTACAGACCCCCATTAGCTATGCCCTATCCTTCCACAACAGAATCATAATCTTGACAGCAAGATCTGATCGGACCCTGATTTATGTCCTACTAATCTGTAATACATCTAGAACATCCACCCCGAGATAGGTTTATGGGTATCGTTTCACACCTTGAAACATATTCTTCTAACGAGTTCGACAATTCGATATTACCTCTGACTGACCCGATGTTTGCAATTCATTGCTTAACCTTTGAGTTTAGGGTAATATAAACATTTAATAAAGATTTACATGGCATCATCAATGCTATTGCTGGCATCATCAATGCCATCTACCTCATTTTTTGATTTGAAACAGCATGGTTCGTACATCCAACCTTACCCAACATCACTCTATTTAAGTTTTATCACAAAATTCTTCATATTCTACATCATATCTTTCATGTGAATACCGAAAGCTGTTTCGTTCCCGTGAGTCCACAAATGTAGAGCTTCTTCTTCTTGAACATTAATTGTTCGAAACTTCTCCCATTTAAAGTCATTCTGATCTTCATCATTGAGAAATTGTGGCATACGATCCAGATTTTTTTTTGTTCTTAGGTACAATTTGTTTCCACTACCTCAGCTTTATTACAGTCATGATGACGATTTTCCGCTTAATCATATCAATTTCGAGATCTGCTTTCTTATTCCCCTTGAACTTTGTTACATACGACTGTAACCCATCGACATTAGTTACACAAAGCAGACTTCCTTTTTCCTTCATATATATATATGAATGTTATCTTCCACTCTTTTGATTCTTGTTTTACCCTTTCTGAGATAACTGGTGTTTTCAACACTAGTCAATATTTGCTCGATCCGACTCGTATCATCTTCAGAGATTTCTTCTTCCAAAACAAGTAAACTAATTTTTACCACGCGTAACACTGACTCCAATCTCGGCATGCAGCTGGCTATTATAATGCGATTACATGTTTTTTTCTTGCAAAACATTAGGCTTATCATCGCCTATCAAATATTCGGGGAAAATGGCTAAATCGAAATGGGGGGAGGAGCCCCAAGCCTTAGACGTAATGGAAATAACGAAAATATGGGAAAAAAGTGGGATACATTACGTGGAATGGACACCAGTATCAGTGATATTGAAACGTGTGACAGTGATACCGAGGATATGTCATGTGAAGAAAAACCTGATAAAGTTGAGGGGAACCAAATTATCAAATATGACAATAAAACGATTTCATGTAAAATGAGTGTAAAATGTATATCTGAATTTGTTTCAAATTTGTTGTAAATGAAACATGAAGAGACACATTCATGTCTCAAACGTTTGACTGCTAGGAGAATTAGCTATATTTCAGACATTTGGGGAAATATACTGAATGGGAATGTCGGCGCCAGTAAGAAAAAAACTGAAACTATTCGATATCATAAACATGTAACTATAATTTAAAAATTACCGTTGAGAAAAAGCTCGCTGAAGAATATAAACAAAGTTTTGATTACAGATATAGATTTTGAAGTGATACACACAATACTCTCAAAGATATCCGTCTATCTAAAATGTGTACTAAGGGCAGCAGTCTAGAACCCAATAGACCAGAGAAAAAACATACCCGGATGATAAATCCTACACCAATATGATGAAGCGGAAAATCCGTGTGAGAAATAATTTTTTTCATCGATAAAGAAGCCGTCGAGTGCCTTTGATATCGCAGATCAAGATAAGACCAGAGAGGGAAGTCGAAGTTTCTCCCATCGAATTTTCGGAGTGAATAGTTATGTTCTCGTATAAATGATAAACCAATGTAATTCCCTAATACATATGTGTCAAAATTTATTTACAATTAAAACTATAGCTTATAAATGTTTGTTTGTAATCTCCTGACTTTAACTCGAATGCCCAGCAGTGAAATTTGCAGTTATGCAACATGACATGCAATGAATTGCAATACAATATGCCTAGCATTGAAAATGCACTCAGTAACCTAAGGTATCGTAGATATATAAATATATATCTCATCAGCTCCAAACAGAAATCAATCAAAAGTCTACAGTTTCTTTTATGAGACACTGAAACCCAAATACGGTGACAACGTCTCTCTCATCTACTCGGACACCGACTCGTTGCTGCTCCACTCCAAAGGTGTGGCCGACATTGAGACGGAAATGCGTAAAGCTCCTCTGGCTGGATACATGGACATCTTTAATTACCCCAAAAATTATCCCTTGAACAATGAAACAAAGAAAGGACAGCTGGGACTCCTGTTTCATAACAACAAACTTTACAATGCTCTACTAGGTCACTTCTCTGCAATCTATCACTGATATATAACAAATTTAGAGGTAACACCCAGTCGTGATACAATACCTCAGACATACCATGCATCTGTTTAGTCCATCATCTCTAAACAACGTCGAGCAAAGTCACACCCTGGACATAACCAAGCATCTATACACAGATACAGTGGCTAAGAATGGGCCTGACATGAGTCTCAAAGAGTGTGGCCATAAAAATCTGGGCATCTGATCGTTGACGACCTAAGTAAATCACTACAACGATGAACAGCTTATTGCATAACCTCTCTAACAAACCCATGGAACTTGAGACCGACATCCACAAGAACATACAAATTCACGTTGAACTTGGACAAACTCCAAATGACCACCAAAGAGTGTGAGCCACCTCTACACCAGGAACCCATCCATCCAGTAAATCGTCTCCTAAGACGTTAAATTACACATTTGGTAGGGTTCAATGACGAAGTTCCACAAAGATACAGAACGGATTTACACTTCTTCAACATACATTCCTATGAATATCGTGGAAGAATCATACTACAATAATAAAAAAACCTACTTAATTTTCTACTCTGCCCCAACCGATATTAAAAATTGAAATACACTAGGATGTCCATCATAGGACAACGGTCTACTTATACATATTAACATAAACACAACGAGCTTTGGCCTAGGGGGCTCTCTAACTCCTCCAAAACATTGAAGTATGTTCCTACATTAGATATACAATAAAATAGAAACACGACCAAGTTTGTAACAAATGGAATCTTCTATATCTATAATATCCACGTCAAACATTTTACCAGGATTTTAGAAGATACATGAAACACTAAAAATATACAACATCAAACTAAATAATACCTGAAATATTGTTCTACATTGCAGATACAAACGTGATAAATATCCTAATGTTTTGCTATAATTGTATAAAATACCAAATACCTTGCATCGTAGATTAAAACTGTACAGAGAATATACAAAACTGATTGAAAATATACTAAAACAGTCAAGTTATAATAAAATAAGATGAATTCTACAAAAAACTACCAAATTATACCTAAAATAGTGTGACACAGTGACGATGCAAACGTAAAATATTCTAAAAATTCCTATAACAATATGAGATAACTATTAAAAATTCCAAAACACCATACTATTCAACATAAAAAATGAGATCATTACTAAGGATACATAACACAATATAATAACTTACAATGAAACCTTATCTTTCAGCTACTCTCGCTATTGGAACACCGCGTTAATGGAACACCGACATATCTGGTTCAAATATTGATAATGCGTTATGGAGTATACAGAATCACGTAATGAAGCTACTGCATCCTAAGAAATATATACATCAACCCACCGACTGCCAAACAAATAAACCGTACTATTCCTATATATTTTATATTCATAGGAAATAAATAGATGGAAAATACAAATCGTTGCCCAAATTCAATATCAAGCTGGTACCTAGCATCCAACTGCTAAGACTGAGTCAATAATAGCCCAATTAAATAAGAATACAAACATATATGTACAGAAAAAAATAGAATCATTTACCAAACATAGATACCAAACACTCAAATATAGAAATAATGCCTCGGAATTTACTGATAAGACATAGAACAGTGTTCAACAAAATTCTTGACTGAACATTCCAGGAGCGCATCCAACTTTTTTCCTAGGGGATCCCTACACCACACCCCTCCAGAATTGTGTTAAAACAGTATTCCTACCAGAAACGACTAAATATATTTAATGAGCAGCTGAAAGGAACCAAGCGTACCCAATAAAGCCATCTAAAAGAGAAAAAACCTATAAATACAATAAACATTTTAAATTAATACAACTAAAATGTTCAAAACAAAACACCTTGCCAATCTAGACCGCCTGTCCGAAAGAGTCACCTGTTCCGTTCCCTTTGCGTTGCCCGCCTTCGCGTCACCCGCATTTGCGCCGCCAAAATGTTATGTGCAAATTCCCGTAGACCGGACAAAATCCGCGTTTAGCCACACTTTATACTGCTGACGGTGGTCGTTCTGGAAGGCACGCTGGAAATACTTATACCTTCCAGCGATGAAAGTCATCGTTCTATTCGGAGTTACGTTGTAAGTAAATTCTCAGATTGGTAGTGTACCACATCCTAAATAAATCCATCACCCTTTTAAATCTAATGGAGGAACGTTTGCAAACATGTTTGTTTATACCTCATTGTGTAAAAACATTGATATATTTTTATTTCTGACGTTTTTTATGTCACCGAAAAGTCTATTCCTCATTAGATTAATAGAGTCCCTACAATTGACATTTGACTCCACGGCTTGAAGTAGGCTGCTGGATATTTGGTCTCGCCAGGCCTGGTAAGCCTTGCTACTGTCTTTCGTTCTTGTCATTGCAGTTTTGGACTTATCCTGTTCATCTTGTTTGGTGTGAGTGGCGAGGTATTGCTCTGTTTCTGGAGGTAAGGTCAGACTGCCGAATGCGAAGTTGAACATCAACTTGGCGTATTCTTTCGGGTTCTGAGAGATCCTCTCGTAGGGCACTTGCAGTATTTGGGAAGGATACCTTTCTTGAAGTGATATCGAATATCTAAGATCGTCACTTAGACCCGAGCAGTAGTAATTAGGGTCTTTATTCCAGCTACCAAATTTATTAATGGATTTCATGGATCCTCTTGGATCTCTGTATAAATGAATGATCTTCATGTTCAAGGACTCATCTGCAAGGAGATTTTCTACCTGGCTCAATCGTGCTCTAATCACCTTTACCAATCGCACATGACTATCCTGACAGGCTTGGGTCATATTAATGGCTTTAAAGCACGCTGTTCTGTCCTTTTCAGGTTTTTTGTCACATCTTCTTGTCTCTTCGTTATAAAAACCAAAAAATAGAGATTTTGCTTGCAACCACTTCCTAAAATCATCATCAATACGACACTGGAACTTATCCTTTAAATATTGAGAGACGCATTCATTCGATTCAATACACGCAGTATTTTGCAGCTTGTGCATCGGCTCGAAAAAGTAAACCGATGCGTTGTGGGTTGCCAGCAGTTCTCCGACGAAGGAGGAGCCACTGCGAGGGGTGGAGCTTAGCAACAAAACCGTCGCTGGTTGGTTGAGCTCTCTTTCATCTTCGATCTGAATCACGGATGATATAGAAGGGTCGATTTCAACTGATCGGCTCCGGAGTGTGTGTTCCTGCTCGGACTGGAGTTCCTGGCCCGATGCGTCGTATTGTCCGACTAATGTTTCGGATAAGGCGAAGTACTCTGCAAGTAAAACAGTGTAATTTAGAGTTAATCCAAATTCGATATGCACGGGACAAGTTGCAGCCCAAAATTATGTTGATACCGTCATTCAACCCTACCATTTTCATCATTTTATGTTAGTTATTGTCGAAAGGATAGTATTTTAAGGACAGCCAGAAATGGCAAGTGTACGATACGAAAATTTCGTAGCTCTGGCAGCTTTATGAGACAATATTGTGTTCAGTGTTCAATGAATTTATAGGCGTCTGTTCTGTTAATCTATGGAGTGGAGCGTCATGTCAATACTCGTTACTGGTGACCGGTTCTTGCCTGAGTGTGTACCAGATTCCGTAGGATGAAAACAAACAAATTTTCATTTTAGTTACTCATCAAAAAAGAAATGTGCTATTTTTCACACTTATCTAGTAAACAATTTATGCGGGGTAGATCATTTCTTCGGACATTGCCAATCTTTATCACGTGATATCTGTACGTAAATTCCTAAATTTTATTATCGAAACTGCACTTCCCTTTCGAGAATCACTTTTGACCAAGGTGGAGCTTGAGAAGAAGAAGCAGTGTGCACACTGGCGCCCTGCGTTGAAAGACAGGCATTCTTCGAAACACTGCCAGATATTGTATAAGGACTCCGTGCAGTATACGATTTATCTCATATGTAGTTAATATATTTCATGTTTATGTAACTTTTGATGTTTCCATTCTGCTACAAGAGTTATTGCTTTGAAAAGA
>SDVV010035026.1:0-11108 GCA_016164225.1 Gammarus roeselii
CCTAAAACAACTAAAACAACTACAACATCTATAACCACTAAAACAACTAAAATAACTAAAACAACTAAAACACCTAAACACCTAAACAACTAAAACACCCAAAACAACTAAAATATCTAAAAACATAAAACAACTACAAAACCTATAACAACTAGAACAACTAACACAACTAAAACCACTAAACAACTAAAACAACAAAACAACTAGAACAACTAAAACAACTATAACAACCAAACAACTAAAACAACTAAATAACCAAAACAACTAAAACAACTAAAACAACTAAAACAACTAAAACAACTAAAACAACAAAAACACCTATAACAACCATAACACCGGAAACAACTACACACCTAAACAACAATAATACCTAAAACACATGAAACAACTACAACACCTATAACAACTAGAACACCTAAAACAACCAAAACACCTACAACAACTATAACACCTATAACAACTAAAACAACTAGAACATCTATAACAACTATAACACCGCAAACAACTAAAACACCTAAACAACTACAAAAACAACTAAAACAACTTAAACACCCAAACAACTGAAACACCTATAACAACAAAAAAAACTAAAACAACTAAAACACCTGAAACAACTAGAACAACTAGAACAACTAAAACAACTAAAACAACTATAACAGTTATAACAACTAAAACCACTAAAACATTTCAAACAACTAAACAACTAAACAACTAAAAACAACTAAAACAACTAAACGACTATAACAACTAGAACAATAATAACAACTAAAAAAACTAAACAACTAAAACAACTACAATAATTAAAAAACTAAAACAACTAAAACAACAGAAACAACTAGAACCATTAAAACCACTAAAACAACTAAAACAACTAAAACAACTAGAACAATTAAAGCAACTATAACAACTAAAACAACTAAAACAACTAAACAACTAAACAACTAAAACAACTAAAACAACTAAAACAGCTAAAACAAATATAACAACTATAACAACCAAAACAACTAAAACAACTACAACACCTAAAACAACTAAACACCTAAAACACCTAAAAAACCTATAGCACCTTAAACAACTTAAACACCTAAAACAACTTAAACACCTAAAACAACTTAAACACCTAAAACAATTAAAACATCAAGAACAACTGCAAACTATAAATCAACTATAACATCTAAAACAACTAAAACACATAGAACAAATAAAACACCTAGAACAACTAAAACACCTAAAAGAAATACAACACATGTAACAACTACAACACCTAGAACAAATAAAACACATAAAACAACTGTAACACCTATAACAACTATAACACCTAAAACCACTAGAACACCTAAAACAACTATAACACCTAAGACAACTATAACATAAAACAACAAAACACCTCAAACAACTAAAACACCTTAAACAACTAAAACAACTAAAACAACTAAAACAACTAAAACACCTAAAACAAATACAACACATATAACAAATATAACACCTTAAACAACTAAAACACCTTAAACACCTATAACACCTAAAACACACCTATAACACCTAAAACACACATAAAACACCCAAATACAACTAAAACAACTATAACACCTTAAACAAATAAAACACCTATAACAACTAAAACACCTATAACACCTAAAACAACTGAAACAACTAGAACAACTAAACACCTGAAACAACTAAAACACCTAAAATAACTTAAACAACTTAAACAACTAAAACGCCTTAAACAACTCAAACAACTGGAAACACCTATAACAACTAGAACAACTAAAACACTTAAAACTACTATAACATCTATAACAACTAAAACGACTATAACACCTAAAACAACTATAAAACATAAAACAACTGAAACACATCTAACAACTACAACACCTAAAACAACTATAACAACTAAAACAACTAAAACATCCAAAACACCTAAAACAACTACAACACCTGTAGCAGCTATAACAACTAAAACAAATAAAACAACTAAAACAACTAACAACTAAAACAACAAAAAACAACTAAAACAACTAAAACATCTATAACAACTCAAACAACTAAAACAACTAGAACAACTAAAACAACTATAACAACTACAACAAATAAAACAACTGCAACAACTATAACAACTAAAACAACTAAAACAACTATAAACAACTATAACTACTATAACAACTAAACAACTAAAACAACTAGAACAACTATAACAACTAAAACAGCTAAACAACTAAAACACCTAGAACAACTAAAACAACTAAAACAACTAGAACAACTAAAACAACTAAACAACTTAAACAACTATAACACCTAAAACAACTAAAACACTTCGAACAACTACAACAACTAAACAACTATAACAACTAAAACAACTAGAACAACTAAAACACCTGGAACAACTGAAAAAAATCTTAAACAACTTGAACACCTAAACTACTATAACAACTAAAACACCTAAAACAACTAGAACAACTAAACAACTAAAACATTTAAAACAATTAAAACAACTAAAACAACTAAAACAACAAAAAACAACAAAAACACCTATAACAACTATAACACCGAAAACAACTACACACCTAAAACAACTAAAACAAAAATAACAACTAAACACCTATAACAACTAGAACAACTATAACAACTACTACAACTAAAACACCTACAACAACTAAAATACCTATACCAACTAAAATACCTAGAACACATTAAACAACTACATTACCTATATAACTAAAACACCTATAACAACTAAAACACCTACAACAACTAAAACACATAAAACAACTGAAACAACTAGAACAAGTGAAACGATTATAACACCGAAAACAACTAAAACACCTAAAACAACTAAAAACTAAAACAACTAAAACAACTATAATACCCATAACAACTAAAACACCTAAAACAATTAAAACCCCTTAAACAACTAAAACTACTAAACAACTAGAACAACTAGAACAACTATAACAACTAAAACAACCAGAACAACTAAAACAACTAAAACAACTACAACAATTAGAACAACTAAAACAACTGAAACAACTAAACAACTAAAACAACTAAAACAACTAAAACAAATAAAACAACTAGAACAACTAAAACAACTATAACATCTAAAACAATTCAACCAACTGAAACAACTACAACAACATAAACAACTAAAACAACTCAAACAACTCAAACAACTATAACAACTAAAACAACCAAAACAACTAAACAACTAAAACAACTAAAACAACTAAAACAACTGAAACAACTACAACAACTACAACAACTAAAACAACTAAAACACCTCAAACTACTAAAACAACTATAACACCTATAACAACTAAAACACCTGAAACACCTCTAACACATCTAACACATATAACACATAAAACATCTAGAACACCTTAAACACCCAAAACACATATAACACATACAACAACTAGAACACATATAACAACTATAACACCTAAAGCAACTAAAACAACTTAAACAACTATAACAACTATAGCAACTAAAACAACATAAACAACTATAACAACTAGAACAACTAAAATAACTAAATCGACTAGAATAACTAAAACAACCATGACACCTATAATAACTATAACACCTAAAACAACTAAAACACCTAAACAACTAAAATAAATGAACAACTAAAACTCCTAGAACAACTATTACACCTGAACAACTAAAACCCCTAAACAACTAGAACACCTAAACAACCTTAACACCAAATATACCTAAATAACTATAACGCATGAAACTACTATAACAACTGAACAACTAAACCAACCCAAACAACTAAAACAACTAAAACAACTAAACAAATAAAACAACTATAACAACTATAACAACTAAAACAACTAAAACAACTGAAACAACTAAAACAATGAAACAACTAAAACAACTAAACAACTAGAACAACTAAAACAACAAAACAACTAAAACAACTAAAACAACTGAACACATAGAACAACTAAACGCCTAAAACAACTAAAATACCTAAATACATGAAACAACTACGACACCTATAACAACTAAAACACCTAAAACAACCAAAACTCCTACAACAACTATAACACCTATAACAACTAAACAACTAGAACAACTAAAACAACTATAACACCGGAAACAACTATAACACTTAAAACAACTAGAAAACAAATAAAACAACTAAAACAACTTAAACACCCAAACAACTGAAATACCTAGAACAACTAAAACCCCTATAACAACTGAAACACCTGAATCAACTAAAACAACTGAAGCAACTACAACAACTAAAACATCTAAACAACTAAACAACTAAAAGAACTAAAACAACTATAACAACTAAAACAACCTTAACAACTATAACAACTAGAACAACTAAAACAACTAAAACAACTACAACAACTAAAAAAAACTAGAACAACTAGAACAACTAAAACAACTAGATCAACTAAAACAACTAGAACAACTAAAACAACTAAATCAACTAAAACAACTAAAACAATTAAAACAACTAAAACAACTAAAACAACTAAAGCAACTAAACAACTAAAACAACTATAACAACTAAAACAGCTAAAACAAATAAAACAACTAGAACAACCGAAACAACTAAAACAACTAAACACCTAAAACACCTATAACACCTTAAACAACTTGAACACCTTAAAAAACTTGAACACCTAAAACAATTAAAACACCTAGAACAACCAGAACCCATATAACAATTATAACACCTAAAACAACTAAAACACCTTTAACAAATAAAACACATACAACAACTAAAACACCTTAAACAAATACAACACATGTAACAACTATAACACCTAAAACAACTATAACACATAAAACAACTATAACACCTATAACAACTATTACACCTAAAACAACTGGAACACCTACAACAATTATAACACCTAAGACAACTATAACATAAAACTACTAAAACACCTCAAACAACTAAAACACCTAAAACAACTATAACAACTAAACAACTAGAACAACTAAAACAACTAAAACAACTAAAACAACTGAAACACCTAAAACAACTAAAATACCTGAACAACTACATCAACTATAACACCTAAATTACCTAAAACACCTAAAAACCCTATAACACATATAACATCTTGAACACCTATAACACCTAAAACACCTAAAACACCTATAAAACATAAAACAACTATAACACCAATAACAACTAGAACACCTAAAACAACTAAACAACTAAAACAACTATAAACAACTGAAACAACTATAACAACTAAACAACTAAAACAACTTGAACAACTAGAACAACTAATACAGCTAAAACAACTAAGCAACTAAAACAACATAAAAAACTAAAACACCTAAAACAACCAAAACACCTAAAACAACTATAACACATACAACAACTAAAACACCCAAAACAACTATAACACCTATAACAACTAAAACTCCAAAAACAACAAAAACACCGAAACAACTAAACACCTAATATACCTAAAACAACTAAAACACCTAAAAAAACAAAAACAACTGAACAACTAAAACAACTAAAACAACTAAAACAACTAAAACAACTAACAACTAAAACACCTATAACAACTAAAACAACTGAAACAACTCAAACAACTCAAACAACTATAACAACGTAGAACAACTAAGAACAACTAAAAAAACTAAACAACTAGAACAACTATAAACACTAGAACAACTAAAACAACTAAAACAACCGAAACAACTAAAATACCTGAAACAACTAAAACAACTAAACAACTAAAACAACTGAAACAACTAATACAACTAAAACATCTAAAACATCTGAAACAACTAAACACCTATAACAACTAAAACACCTAGAACACCTAAAACATCTACAACAACTAGAAACACCTACAGCAACTATAACACCCATAACCGCTAAAACAACTACAACAACTACAACCACTAAAACAACTAAAACAACTAAACAACTGAAACAACTAAAAACCTAAACAACTAAAACACCCCTAACAAAAAAATATCTGATCACATAAAACAACTACAAAACCTATAACAACTAAAACAACTAAAACAACTGAAACAACTTAACAAATAAAACAACAAAACAACTAAAACAACTAAAACAACTAAAACATCCAAACAACTAAAACAACTATAACAACTAAAACAACTAAAACATCTAGAACAACCTAAACAACTAACAACTTAAACAACTAAAACAACTATAAACAACTGAAACAACTATAACAACTAAACAACTAAAACAACTTGAACAACTAGAACAACTAATACAACTAAAATAACTAAACAACTAAATTAACCATAACAACTAAAACAACTAAAACAACTTAAACAGCTATCACGCCTAAAACAACTATAACACCTAAAACAACAACAACAACTAGAACAACTATAACAACTAAAACAACTAAAACACCTGAAACAACTATAACAACTAAAACAACTAAAAAACCTACAACAACTAAAAACAACGAAAACACCTAAAACAACTAAAACAAATAAAACAACTATAACAACTAAAACAACTGAAACAACTAAAACAACTGAAACAACTGAAACACCTGAAACAACTAAAACAACTAAACAACTAAAAAAACTAAAACAACTAAAACAACTAAAACAACTAAAACAACTAAACACCTATAACAACTAAAAGTCTAAAACAACTAAAATACCTAAAACACATGAAAAAACATTTACAACAAATAAAACAACTAAAACACCTAATACAACCATAACACCTACAACAACTGGAACACCTATAACAACTAAAACAACTAGAACAACTAAAACAACTAAACCCCTAAAAAAACTAAACACCTGAAACAACTAAAACAACTAGAACAACTAAAACAACCAAAACAACTTAAACAACTATAACAACTAAAACTACTAGAACAACTAAAACAACTCAAACAACTACAACAACTAAAACAACTATAACAACTAAACAACTAAATTAACTAAAACAACTATAACAACAAAAACAACTATAACAAATATAACAACTAAAAAACTAAAACAACTATAACAACTAAAACAACATAAACAAGTATAAAAACTACAACAACTGAAGCAGCTAAAACGACTAGAACCACTGAACACCTTAAAAACTAAAACACCTATAACAACATAAAAAACTAAAACACCTAAAACAACCAAAACACCTGTAAGAACTAAAACACATACAACAATTAAAACACCTGGAACCACTATAACACCTATAACAACTAAAACTCCTATAACAACTAAAACACCTAAACAACTAAACACCTAATTTACCTAAAACAACTAAAACAACTAAAACACCTAAAAAAAACTATAACAACTGAACAACTAAAACAACTAAAACAACTAAAACACCTAAAACAACTAAACAACTACAACAACTATAACTCCTAAATCAACTAAAACAACTAAAACAACTAAACAACTAGAACAACTAAAACAACTAATACAACTAAAAATCCTATAACATCTAAACAACTAAACACCTAAAACAACTACAACACCTGGAACACCTATAACATCTACAACAACTAGAAACACCTAAAAACAAATCTAACACCTAAAACAACTAAAAACAACTACAACAACTATAACCACTAAAACAACTAAAATAACTCAAACAACTAAACCACCTGAACACCTAAACAACTAAAACACCCGAAACAACTAAAATATCTAAACACATAAAACAACTACAAAACCTATAACAAATAAAGCAACTAAAACAACTAAAACAACGAAACAACTGTAACATCTAAAACGATTCAACCAACTAAAACAACTAAAACAACATAAACAACTAAAACAACTCAAACAACTATAACAACTAAAACAACCAAAACAACTAAACAACTAAAACAGCTTTAACAACTAAAACAACTAAAACAACTGAAACAACTACAACAACTAAAACAACTAAAACACCTCAAACAACTAAAACAACTATAACACCTATAACAACTAAAACACCTGTAACACCTATAACACCTATAACACATATAACATCTAGAACAACTAAAACACCCAAAACACATATAACACATACAACAACTAGAACACATATAACAACTATAACACCTAAAGCAACTAAAACAACTTAAACAACTATAACAACTATAGCAACTAAAACAACATAAACAACTATAACAACTAGAACAACTAAAATAACTAAATCGACTAGAATAACTAAAACAACCATGACACCTATAATAACTCAAACACCTAAAAACAACTAAAACACCTAAAACAACTAAAACACCTATAACAACATAAATAAATGAACAACTAAAACTCCTAAAACAACAATAACACATGAACAACTAAAACTCCTAAACAACTATAACGCATGAAACAACTAAAACAACTGAACAACTAAACCAACTAAAACAACTAAAACAACTAAAACAACTCAAACAACTGAAACAACTAAAACAACTAAACAAATAAAACAACTAGAACAACTATAACAACTAAAACAACTAAAACAATTGAAACAACTAAAACAATGAAACAACTAAAACAACTAAACAACTAGAACAACTAAAAGTACTAAAACAACTAAAACAACTAAAACAACTGAACACATAGAACAACTAAACACCTAAAACAACTAAAATACCTAAAATACATGCAACAACTACAACACCTATAACAACTAAAACACCTAAAACAACCAAAACACCTACAACAACTATAACACCTATAACAACTAAAACAACTAGAACAACTGAAACAACTATAACACCGGAAACAACTAAAACACTTAAAACAACTAGAAAACAAATAAAGCAACTAAAACAACTTAAACACCCAAACAACTGAAATACCTAGAACAACTAAAAGCCCTTTAACAACTGAAACACCTGAAACAACTAAAACAACTAGAACAACAAAAACAACCAAAACAACTGAAACAACTATAACAACTAAAACTACTTAAACAACTAAAACAACTAAAACAACTACAACAACTAAAACATCAAAACAACTAAACAACTAAAAGAACTAAAACAACTATAACAACTAAAACAACCATAACAACTATAACAACTAGAACAACTAAAACAACTACAACAACTACAACAACTAAAAAAACTAAAACAACAAGAACAACTAAAACAACTAGAACAACTAAAACAACTAAAACAACTAGAACAATTAAAACTCCTAAAACAACTAAAACAACTAAAACAACTAAACTACTAAAACAACTATAACAACTGAAACAGCTAAAACAAATAAAACAACTAGAACAACCGAAACAACTAAAACAACTAAACACCTAAACACCTATAACACCTTAAACAACTTGAACACCTTAAAAAACTTAAACACCTAAAACAATTAAAACACCTATAACAAATAAAACACCTACAACAACTAAAACACCTTAAACAAATACAACACATGTAACAACTAAAACACCTAAAACAACTATAACACATAAAACAACTATAACACCTATAACAACTATTACATCTAAAACAACTGGAACACCTATAACAACTATAACACCTAAGTCAACTATAACATAAAACAACTAAAACACCTCAAACAACTAAAACACCTAAAACAACTACAACAACTAAAACAACTAAAACAACTAAAACAACTAAAACAACTAAAACACCTAAAACTACTAAAACACCTATAACAACTATAACACCTTAAACAACTAAACACCTAAAAACACCTATAACACCCAAAACACACCTAAAACACCTATATACAACTAATACAAATACAACAACTATAACACCTTAAACAAATCGAACACCTATAACAACTAAAACACATATATTACCTAAAACAACTGAAACAACTAGAACAACTAAACACTTAAAATAACTAAAACACCTAGAACAACTTAAACAACTTAAACAACTAAAACGCCTTGAAAAACTCAAATAACTGGAAACACCTTTAACAACTAGACCAACTAAAACCCTTAAAACTACTACAACATCTATAACAACTAAAACAACTAAAACACCTAAAACAACAATAAAACATACAACAACTAAAACACCTCCAACAACTACAACGCCTAAAACAACTATAACAACTAAAACAACTAGAACAACTATAACACCTAAAACAACTAAAACACCTATAGCAGCTATAACAACTAGAACAAATGAAACAACTAAAACAACTAAACAACTAAAACAACTAAAACAACACAAAAAACTTAAACAACTAGAACAACTAGAACAACTGAAACAACTAAAACAACTAAAGCAACTAAAGCAACTAAAACAACTAAACAACTAAACAACTAAAACAACTAAACAACTACAACAACTAAAACAACTAAAACAACTAAAACAACTAAAACAATTATAAACAACTAAAACAACTATAACAACTAAACAACTAAAACAACTGGAACAACTAGAACAACTAGAACAACTAAAACAGTTAAAACAACTTAAACAACTAGAACAACTAAAAACAACTATAACAACTACAACAACAAAAACAACTAAAACAACTCGAAAAACTATAACACCTAAAACAACTAAACAACTATAACAACTACAACAACTAAAACAACTAAAAGAAACTAAAACAACTAGAACAACTAAAACACATGGAACAACTAAAACTACTAAAACAACTAAACAACTAGTACACATAAAACAACTAGAACAACTAAAACACCTAAAACAACTAGAACAACTAAAACAACTAAAACATTTAAAACACCTAAAACAAATAAAACAACTATAACAACTACAACAACTAAAACACCGACAACAACTAAAACACCTAAAACAACTAAAATACCAATAACACATAAAACAACTACCCTTCCTATGACAACTATAACACCTATAACAACTAAAACACCTACAACAACTAAAACACCTATAACAACTGAAACAACTAAAACAACTATGACAACTAAAACACCTTAAACAACTCAAACAACTAGAAACACATATAACAACTGAAACAACTAAAACACCTTAAACAACAATAACACCTAAACAACTGAAACAACGACAACATCTATAACCACTAAAAACAACTTAAACAACTAAAACAACTAAAACAACTATAACACCTATAACAACTATAACACCTAAACAACTAAAATACCTAGAACACATAAAACAACT
>SDVV010035027.1:0-11107 GCA_016164225.1 Gammarus roeselii
GATCCATAAAATTTTAAGTAACTAGGATCTAAGTCATATTCTTCAACCTACCGGTTGTCATACAACAATCTGTTACACCCAGCATGAACCGAGCTCTAATCCGGCACTAAAATGTCGACTGAAATGAGTGAGTCATTTGTCCCAAAACAAAGAGGAAAACATTTTATCTCGCACCTGATGCATGATCGACTGGCAAAAGATTTTTCAGAACTTTCTATTCATTACGAGCTGACAAGTGATGATGACCAGAAACCTGACGGGTCACAAAACTAAATCTTAAAACACCAAACTGTATCAGTTTACAAGGACAACCAAATAAAATCTCATTAGGAATACTTTCACTTTTTAATAAGTTTGCTATGTCCGAGTGATCGTTTTTTTGCGTATGCTCTGGTCATTATATTGATGACAAGATAACTTGACAATAAAACCTATTGAGGTGTGCGAAAGCGGAAACAAAACCGCTCTTGTTACACAAATATGCGAAAGTGATTTATTGAAAAATATATTACATCTGAACACAGTTGGTTTCCCTGAGCTAGCACACGAGGAGTGACTGATATGAGAACATTTTCATTCATTGTTTGTTTGAAGTTCACTTTCATTGAAGCTATCAGAAGATCTGGTCATTTATTGACCCTGGGAACGTCAGTAAGAAATATACAACCGAATCATCTTTAGTATCTACTCAAACAAAATATCTGGCAAAGGTTCTTCGATATTTGTGAATTATTTTCCTAAATTCTGTACGAGAAGATGGACGATGGATGTGAATTTCCAGCTTCCTGCTTAGCATTTCTGAAACCTAGGACCAGGGAAAAAAGGCATGGATAAAAAAAGTCGTACACACGAATAACAATTTGTTCCTGCAGACCGATATCAAGTCAAACTATAGTTACTCAGCAGGCTGGTATCACACCTTTTATGAGTTCTGAATTATTAAATAGACTGAATTACTTTTCAATAATCATTAGGATAGTCGGCTGTTCTATCCGCGCCTAATAATAGCGGCATTTGTGTGAATTGGATATGTTTCAATGTTCTAACACTCGAGATTAATACTCAACTATATCGCATCAACAAATCTTTTTCCACACTTATTTTTCTACAGAATAAAGTAGAATGGTATTTACAACCAAAATTGGCATCCAACCATTTATTTATCCGACCATTTATGCTCACGTCTTAAACTCTGCCAAGCGAGTTTACGACCCCCGTAAAGCAGCTCCAACACCAAACCCTGAATATAAGGCCAAGTTATGCCTAGGCAGGCTACAACAAAAGTCCTTTACTGCAACAAACGTGGGTCACACCTCGGAGGTTTCTCTAGAGGCTCTATAAAGAAGCATCTGTAAAGTCTCAAACAAAAAAAAAATCCATCTCATAGTCAACTATTTCACCAGAAGCAACATCTAAGGATTAACAAATATGTCAATATAATAACGTGGAAAAGGGTAAAAAAATCACACTACACAGAAAATATTTACCAAGTCTTTGTAAACATGAACTTCTCTGGAAACAACATTTGCTAATTGAATTTACTCAACATTAAAAAGAATGCCGTCAATGTCGTAGGGAGACTTATTTAAGAAGTAGTGACCATTTCAAGGGAAAATATTCCGTGCGTAACCAAAATACGATCTCGCGTAGCATAAATCCGAGCCCAATGCGTGAACCACTAGACCTTCCAAAACAACAAAAGTTGTGATTCAAGCTTTTGTAGACATTGTCCTGTTTAGGTTAGACAGAAATGTTGCTTGAGAAGAGTAAGGCAACACTCAGAAAACAAATAAGTAAACGGTTTATCATCGCACCACATGCATAATGTACTCAAAATTATTTTTCAGGGCTCTTTAATAATTAATAGCTGACTATTGATGCTGCACCGTAGCCTAAAGAATCTCAGAGACAGTTCTTCAATCACCTTTCTGTATCAGTTTACTCTGACAATATTATTTTCCTCTATGGAAGTGTTCCATTTTTAACAAGTATGCAGTAACCGAACAATCAGTTTTGATGATGTTCCGGTCTTTATGTTGGAAATCTGATGTTCTGCCAATAACATCAACGGAGAAACGGAGAAACAGAGAAATGATACGAGAGCGGCAAGAACAATGCTCTTATTAACCCCGGATAGTGAAAGTTATTTAACTCAAATAGATTAAATTGGACACAATTGATTGTCCTGAGAACCACACGATGAGTGATTGTTATAAAGAACATTGTCTTGAAATATTTTCCGATTCGAAATTCACTTCCATTCAAACAAAAAAGCAATCTGGTCATTTACGGAGCCTGTGAACAAATGGGAAATGATGCAAGTGGAACATTCCTCAAAATCTTCTCAAATATCCTCGATTTTTACGAATTCATTTTTTCTTTAATTTTTACTCCGGGGGGAAACAACGGAGAAGAATATCCATCAGCCCAGTTGACATTTCTGAAACCTGGAGCGACAGAATGAAGCCTGAACGAAAGAAAAGGAATCGTGCACCTGAGAAACAATAATTGTTTAATGCAAACCTATTACGAGCGAACAATGAAGTTATTTCGCATGCTTGTGACACACCTATGCTGATATATTGAGTCAACTGAACTAAGGATACTCAAGCTAGCCGTCTGTCTTATCAGTGCCCAGTTATAGCGGCATTTATGTGAATTCAATATATTTCAACGTACCGACAATCGAGAATAGCAGTCAATAATATCGCAGCAATAAAACCATTTTCAGGGTATTTTTTAAAATAAACTTCAATAGTCTTCTCATGCAAAAATGACATTCAACTATTTATTTACCATGTGATGTATACACTATAAAAAACAGCTATTCGAGAGCAAAAGTTATGAACTCTGTTCATATCCTAAATTCTGCCAAGCGAGTTTACGACCCCATTGAACACAAGCCACTGAATACAAGCCCAAGTGATTCCTAGGCAAGCAACAGCAAAAGTCCTTCCCTGCAACAAACCCGGGTCACGCCTCGGAAGCTTCTCCTTCTCTCGAGGTTAGATAGAAAAGCATCGACAAGTCTAAAATGAGAATGGTTTTTATCTCACTGTCTTCTACATCACCAGAAAAAATGTCTAAGGATTCAACACTTGATTCGATATAATTAGTGACGGAATCTTTTTCAAAATTTTTAACCACGCAGATAATATTTACCAATTCTTTCCAACATGAGCGATTACGGAGACAACCTTTGCTAATCTGATTTACTTAATATTAGAGGAAACATACCAACAATGCCGATGGCAGCCTGATGTCTATGAGTAGTTACCACATTATTGGATTTTTTTAGCGAGTAAGCTAGATAGATCCCGCCGCGTAGCACGAATACGAGCTCAAAACATTAACCACTGGACCATCCAACACAACTTAAGTTGTAATTAGGCTTTTGTGGATACTGTTTTATTTAGTTTAAACTGCCAACTCCTTCGATCCCATGAATTTACATACTAAATATTACCTTATCAGGTTTGCATTCCAACAATCTATTCATATAGGGACGATTGTCGATTAGGTAACGACAAAAGAAAACGTTACATTGAACTATCCATTTATAGAAAAAGGAGCACATGAGTTCGATTACCTGACTTTGAAGAACTCGTGACATTCACGTTGACTTTAAATAAAGGAACTGGCAGTAGAAAATATCCAGCAGTTGATTGCGTACGTTTCTTACTCGTTGAATGTTTGGCACGACCCAACCAAAGCTTGCCTCCCTGATTTGTCGTGCCATGGGAAGAACCCACAACAATTGGAGGTGCCGCATTCGGTAACAATTGGGAATTTTTGACAGCCCTAATTAACGTAGTTCCCCCAGTAAATGCCGCCATATTGGACAACAAATACGAGTGTAAATCATTATCCTGTAATCTGTTCATTGAATGTGTAAACTTACAATGTATTAACCGCTGCATTCTCTGGAAGCAACAACGTAACAGAGAAATGAGCTCCCATGTTTTAAATCGTGTTGCTCTCTTCCATTGCGAAAAAAAAATCATAATAAAAATGTTCAATAAATGAGCCAAGACAAACTTTTCACACACAAAAAATTTTTGATCTCAAACATGGATTATTTTCCTGTGTTAGAGCAGTTACCAACAAGAACGCACTGAACCGAGCTTCCTACATCATTTATCACAATTCAATGCTTAAAAGCTTGAATAGAATCAAATCCGGGTAAGTAAAATTGTATTTGTGTGTTACCCGCATTTTAACTTCAATCATCTGCAAGTCTTTGAAACATTTATTCTCGTTAAGCACATACACATCAAAGAATTTCGCTTAGGAGGCCTTACACCTTATATTTATGTCATACTGATATTATCCATTCATGTAAGCGCAGATGAAAAAACTGTTCCTCACAAATGTTTACGTAGCTATTCTGTTCAGTCGTCAAGCAATGTTTCTCACAGGTAAGCAATACCCTCGTAGTTGCTACCGACAAAATGCCTAAATTTAAATATTTAAACCGACATATGAACTGCAACATAAAAAAAAAACTTGCTTCTCAAACTCATCCAATCATCTATACCGAATCTCATCTCAAATTTGTGGAGATAATGGTGTTGCATCACAGCCACCTCTGTGAGGCAGTGTCTTCGGTTCGGCGTCTTTTCCAACCACTGAGATAACGTCCGATTGCATGCAATGATTCCTCGTATTGGGAATGACTTTTCTGACATTTACATAAATTGTTTTCTCTATTGCATTGTGAGACGAAGTTACAAATGACCGCACAAACACACGTCCTCAAGGCTAGAGCACACAACCAGCACCTATTTCGACTTGAACCAAATATGAAGGAGCCTGGATAATATGTATCCAATTGATCAACAAATGATTTTTTTCATATGCTAATAGATAAATAACTAGACTAAACAAGTCCCAATTTTGATGTGACTTAAACGTCTAAATCAACTTGTTCAGGTATAATTTTTCTGTATATAAAAATTTGATGATGTGTTGCTGAGACGTAGCAATAATTACGGTTTCTAAACTTCCCTTTGACTTTCAAAAGGAACGACATTTGTGGGGTCGCAAAAAAAGGACCGCTTCACAAGGCCTTTTTCAAAAATCGTTTTGTTTCATAGTTAACTACTTCTTATACCATCAATTTGTTAGGTATATCTGCATCATGACCTGAATTACTATGCCCGGAAATACACGTGATACACCCACTGTAGGAACAATAAAGGTGTAGTTGTGTCATGAATGCTTTGGCCCCAATTCGGGAGAGGCGACGGAATATGCAGCTGTTTGTATGCAACTTTTATTGAAATGCTAATGCGAATGATTCTGACTTCAAATTATCCCATTTCCATTTAGAGCATCGGGCCGCTGACCGCCGCTTGCAAATCGCAGCCAATGCGTTTCCAAACATTAGTCTGTTTGTGGGAGTAGAATATGGTTACCAAGAGTCGATGTCACAGTAATACAGGGAGGTTTTATTAATGTCTGTTAATGTTTTTTCTCATTTTTCATAAATGTTGTATACAATCCGGTTGCTTATGCGCGGGAGCTCTTGTGATATATACCTAACTCAATTGAGTACTTGCATACATATTTTTTGTACTACTTAATGGTTTCAAAAAATGGAAAAGAATTCAACATCGAGTCAGAAATGAACTTTATGCTCAATGAGGTTTCCCATATTCAGGATTAGACTTATGGAGGCGATCGTCAGGAACAAAGTAGCAAAGAACTTATGTAACCTGATTGGCTTGAACGAGACCCTCATCATTCACTATCCCTACTCAATTTTAAAATTGGCATGTTCCTCATTCATATTGCTAGAAAGGTTGCCTGAGGATGAGCGTCACATCAGTAAAATGCATCTTCAAAAAGGAACAATGAGCTTTGCAATTAGGACATCTTAGCTATTATTTGGTACGTTCATGTGTTCTCATTGCAAATTGGAATGATTGACCGTTTTAGTTTGATTGCTTCCCGAGTTGAAACAGAAGGTAAACCAATGATTTGTATTTTTCGTACATATCATTGTTCACATGAATGACCAACACGCCCGCGCATCCCTACTGATCTGAGCAGTCTCACTCCTTTTCCCTGTCCACAACTTTATTTCAACAAGTTCCTTTCCTTCATGCGATGAAATTTCGTTTATTGTGCCACGTTGTCATCCCATAACTTATATTAGAGCCCAGACAGAGTTCGTCACTGAGCTTTATGGAGATTGGTGACTTGCATTTGGGAAACCTTCATTGCACCTTTTCTCAAATAGATTTGACAAAAAAATATTTGGACAGCTAACTCTTGTTGCTTAAAATAGTAGATTAGATTAGATTCGAGTAGAGGAACAAGCACGAGTGCTCATGTCGAGTTGTCTTCTTGAAAGAATGGTGGGGGATTGTCAACGAAGCTTTATAAATTCACGCACACATACATGAAGAGGAAGGTTGTAATGATAGAAAAGAGAAGACCCACCACTACAATCACATCTACCTACTGGATACTACCCTACAACTACTCGGGGCATTTCAGTCCCGGCGAATAAACGTACGAGTGTCAGACGACATTTTCAGGAACGGAGTGAAAAGAGATGTGAAGAGATGTTATCAAGGTTCAGGCGGTCGCATCTCAGTCAGTCGAGCTGAGATAGACACGCCCACATGCACAGTGGACTCACTCTTTTCCTCCAGAACATGTCTGTCGGCTCGCCGCAGAGGTTAGGTCAGATTGACTCCAACTACATCAAAGGAGCATATAAGTATTTCCCTTTTGACAAGCATGTGCACATTTAGGAGGAGCACCACACCCAATTGACTGGGTATTTGTCCTCCACCATGTGCTCCGAATGTTAAGTCATCTGTACGCAAGTGGATCCGTGATGGCTATCGCTCATCAAGGTCAGACGTCGGAATGACATCTAGGAGAAGAGTTGCTCGTGGTAACTCCTTATTTTAGTCAGAAGAAACACCCGTATTTAAAATTTTGACTATTACCTATCTCAAGATTTGGTTCAAAAATTGCAGGAATAATGATAATATTTTAAATTGGCTCAATCATCGGGTATAATCAAAATAAACATAAACAAATTTAATATATTGATAATAGTTATCGAAGAATTTAGTCCAAAACTTTTAGAAGATTAATGTTTAAATTTGAAATTAGGTCGAACACCTGTGGAGAAAAGGTTAGCAGTTTTATGTCGCTTTGCTCCCTGTTACACCAGGTCTCGCCTGGATCTGTGCTACAAGAAGAATTGTCAAGGTGAGATGCTGGTGCAGAAGTGTATCATATATTTACAGGTGAGATGCCAGAAGGGTGTTTGCAAGTGACGAAATTGTATATTTCAAGGTGAGATGCCAGATGAACATCTCCAAGGAATACTGTGTCACTAGGTAATCGGCTCTGCCAACCAGAGGCTCTGCCAATTGGAAGATTGTATTATTTATTATAAATCCAATTTCTTTTTACTTTCCTTCCTGACACGGAAGATACTCACTGACTCGACAGATGAATGATATCTGTCTGGTCTACATCGTACCGTGGAGTTGAACAATTGCTCATATCATAGTGCGGGTTCGATTTTCTTATACCATGGGGAGTGGGGAGTAAAACTGTTGTTTCGGTAATCGGCAAGCGCCACTAGGTTGCCGGCAGTCTTATGCCAGCATTAGATATTTTGCAACTGTTACTTTTTTTTCTTTTTCCCCTCCCAACCAAGGCAGAAAAGAAGAAGAGAAAGGAGAGACTACCATCATGTCGACAAGTACCCTCCACAGGTTGATACTCATTTCCTCAACAATGGATGATATCCTTAGAATCTACGCCGTAACGTAGAGTTGAGCAATTGCCCGACTTTTGATGAGGGTTCGATTTTCCCATATCATGTGGTGTGAGGGTGACTGTTGCTGTTGTGACTCATCTGTAATCGCTGAGTCGCCGGCAGACATTCACAAGCACTAGATAGTTCGTATCAGAAATAAACCATCGTGTCGGTAATAAACCATCGTGTCGGCAAGGTCCCTCTGTAGAAGGTACTCATTGTCTCAACAATGGATGATATCCGTCGAATCTACGCCGTACCGTAGATTTGAGCAATAGCTCTCCTCGTGGTGGGGGTTCGATTTTAGTATTTCATGGGGTTGGGGGTGAATGCTGCCGTTGTGGCTCATCGGTCGCCGCTGAGTCGCCGACAGACTCACCTGGTAGAAAGTAACAGTAATAGTAGATGTCTTCGCGGGCTAGCGTGATGGGTGATTGCGAGCACCGTTACGGGCTCACTCCCAGTACCGGTGGCCTTGACGTGGGTTTATAGGTGGATGTGAGTTGCCGTTACCACTCTCACCCGGTACATCTCGATAGGAATGACCGTACCGGGATACAGTATTATCTGTCTGTCAACTTGTAATTATAATAGTAGAAGCTGTTCCAATCCGAGATGGAGTTTTTCAGTCACTTGAGATGATTAGCAATAAAAATCATTACTGTTACCAGCGGCAATGAGATTATTGTTAATAATAATGACTGAGCGCAGCTGCTCCTCAAGGACAAGGACCTTAGCCGCAAGGCCACTGTCGCCACGAAAATTTTCTAGAGGCTTTACGTACATTGTGTGTAGAATGCATGGAAGTCATCTAGCTTGGTAAAGCAGACTTTCATCACCTATAATTACATGCATCGCTGTGAAAATGGGCATTAACTTGAATTTCGTTAGAGCCCCGGACCAGAATAATTCCTTGTTTTTTCGGAGGTTTGGACGATAATGCCTTGGTTGTTCCGATTATACTGCATCCTATTTTTCATTCATTTGTACTCTTATTTATTTTCGTTCCTATTTGATTTTGATGCTCAGTCAATTTTTCGCTCATTTGCCTTTTATTTATTTTTGGTCGTTTGCTTCCTCCCACAGACTCCCCTATAGTTTATGCCTAGTATCCAACCTAATGAATTCTGTCACCCTCATTGAGCTATCCCAATAAAGATAGAAAATGATAAATTCATCATTATCCCCTACACATTTGCGCGCGGTCCAAAGATTCTATCTGGGACCGGAACAATGAAGGTGGAGAACAGAATCTCGCACGTTTACAAGATGACTACCCACAGATTAAATTGAAATTGCAATAAACATGCAAAACATTTCTTTGGATCATATACATTATCATGTTAGCTATTCAAAAGTATGACTTAGTAATGGTAAACCAGCTACCAAATGATAACTCCATAACTAAACCCGGGTTGTGGTCGAATGTAGGAGTTGCCGCTCCGAGGTCACATCTCATATGGTCGTACCCAGAGCGATACTGAAGTGCATACAATGGCAGTTACAATTAATTTTCTTATGCATTCGATTCGTTTCAAAACATATCCTACCGATTCCGTTCAATTCAGTCAGGAAATGTTTTACGTATTCATATGAATTACATGCCTTTCACAATCTCCTTGTGATGAGAATTGAAAGTCGTTCTTCTTCTGGTCTTACAAGGTTTCAGAAACCGCGATTATGACTAGCATCTGCGTGGCATAATGCTATTGGGATGTGTTCATACAACATATGTCGGTAGATTTTGCGCAATGTTAGAGAATAGCCGCGTTCGTAGATGCTATTGGTTACGGATCAAAATAGATACAGATACAGATTCAGACACTACGCCGCATAGCCCAGAAAGGGGGGTGGCCGACGGCATGGCGCACCTCACACCCTCATACGCTCACACTCACACAACTTAGCCATTTTGAGCTGAAGGGTCCGGCCGGTACCCCCTCAACATACACTCTGGGTCACAAGTGCAGTCCGAGGATCTGTCGTCAGCAGCAGGGCCCGACAGTTTTTCACTGGTTTACCCCCGCCGCGTCATAATGGCCGCCCCCATCCCCCCCCCACGACCATCCCGACAGCAGGGTGCCAAGGGCGGAAAGCACATCATAGCAGCGTCAAAATCAACCATTCACAACCATTCTCCACTCCTGCCTGTTCATTGCACGCTCTCTCGCCACCTCCACATTCATGTCTCTCATTCCCAACGCCTGCTTGACACCATCCATCCACCAGAACTTCGATATACCTCTAGGCCTGCGACCACTCGCCTCAACATTCATCACCCTTTTCACCAATCTCCCTTCATCCATTCTCTCCATGTGCTCGAACCATATCAGAACACGCGAATCCACTCTGTCCTCCAACTTCTTCACCATCCCTGTTCTGTTTGAAACCACGTCGTTGATGATCCGGTCTCTCAGCATTACTTCAGCCATGCTCCTCAAACATTTCATCTCGAACACATCCAACCATCTTCTCTCCTCTGCTCTCACCCCCAAGCCTCAGCTCCGTATACAGTAGCACAGTTGGGACAACAACATTCTCATACAGCCCTCTCTTTGCTTCCATCCCTAACGGCTGACAGCTCATTACACTCCTTAGTGCACTCAACACTTTACATCCCTCCTTCACTCGCGCCTTCACTTCAGTTTCCAATAGTTCAGTTATCTCCTCGTGGGAGCCCAGATACTTAGAACACTGAACTTCCTCCATGAGCTCTCTATTTAGAGTGACACTAATTTTGCTCGCATCGACATTCCTCGAGCATCTCATTACTTTACTCCTACCGACGTTCACTCGAAGCTTCCTCCTCTCACACACTCTACCAAACTCAGATACTAGCCTACATAGCTTCTCCTCCGAATCCTCAACCAGGGCCGTATCATCAGCAAATAACAACTGGTTCAACTGCCAACTGCGCCCATTCGCTTCCAACCGTTCCAAGCCACGGCCCAGCACACTCGCGTTCACCTCCCTGACCACTCCATCCATATAGAGGTTGAAGAGCCAGACAGACATCATGCAGCCTTGTCTCAGTCCCACCTTCACTGTGAACCAATCACTCACCTCGCTCCCCACTCTGAGACATGTTCGGCTGTCAGCATTGAAACTCTGCACCGCTTTCAACAGATGTCCGCCCACTCCATACAAACGCAACACCCTCCACAGTGATTTCCTGCCAATCCTGTCGTATGCCTTCTCCAGATCCATGAAGGCCCAGAACACATCCTTTCCTTTGGCAAGGTACTTCTCACAGACCTGTCTCACTGCAAAAATCTGATCGGCACACCCTCTACCACTCCTAAAGCCACACTGTTC
>SDVV010035028.1:0-11107 GCA_016164225.1 Gammarus roeselii
TG
The DNA here is from genome assembly GCA_016164225.1 of Gammarus roeselii. Taxonomy (NCBI): domain Eukaryota; kingdom Metazoa; phylum Arthropoda; class Malacostraca; order Amphipoda; family Gammaridae; genus Gammarus; species Gammarus roeselii. The sequence continues at coordinate 3 of SDVV010035028.1, forward strand.
GTTGCAGTCGTCGATCGGCGATTTATGGAGATGGGAGAGGTTCACGTCTCCTCGTCCTAATGTGAAGAAGTGGTGGAGGACTCTCCTAACTTTGGAGGTGGTTGGATATTATCTTGATGGGCTTGTGAGTGGCAAACAACAGTGTTTGACGACAGGCTAAAGATGCGATGTTGTTGCTACCATCGTGGGTTCAAAAAGACTCCAGCTACTTGGCCGTTTGGTCTTACATAGTACAAGCAATGACGTCAGCGCCCACACTTTGCTGATACATACTTGGCCACTCCTCAAATGGTATTTGTGTCACTCTCTTAGTGTAAGTAACAGAATAAGTAGAATAAATGCTGAGGGCCGACATCTTGACATTTAAAAAAACACGCAATTGTATATGAATGCAACCTTTTCTTTACAGACTAATAACCTCTACCTATACCTCCTGTAATGCTATCTCTGTGACTTTCCTCTGGACGGACAATAATAATGTTTACAAAACCAAACATGCAGCTGCGTCAGCTCCGTGAGAAGCTGACGCAACCTGCTGGCCTTTGTCACGTCCTCGGCTAAGGGGGCAACGGCCTATGTAGCACACTTCAGGACCTAGCCACACCTCCCCCTCGGACCTGGGCTTGGGCTGTCAGTCGGCAGCACGAGTCAGACCGAACTGTTGTGGGTGCAATACGGGTTATATGTTGTGGATGTGGTCCACGGTTAGACGTCGGACTCGACGCTTAGCTGGGTGTGGCTGTCGGTGGGAGATTGGGAAACATCCAATGGGGAGTACCCGTCGAGATCAGGATCAGTCCCTCCTGCGGGAGGACATGGTGTAGGTTCGTCCGGAGCAACCGGACCAGGCTCAGGAGTCGACCCATCTCCGGTCTCAACCGGTGGATCCGACTTCTGGCTCAACATGTGGGTGGGCAGCACCCAGCAGCTGTCTGGATTCCGCGGGTTCACGCCAGTCCCAGGAGCTCCTCGTCCTGCTGCACGCACATCGCAACGGACTTCATCTGTGGACATAAGTTTCAAAGGAATCAGAGTGGACCGGGGTGGTTAGGGTGGTACATTTGCACTTAATGTATACAAGTATAGCCCAGGCGGTGGAAACGGTAAATGGTTCGGGGGAGCCGACCTTAGAAGAGGATGGAAAGTTGGTGAGATAGATGCGACGGGTCGCATGCGACGTCGTCCCCTCCTGCAATACTTCAATATGATGTAAATGGCAACGATAAACGCTACCACCAAGGCCACTAATGTTACGCTTCCTACCGTATACTGATGACGTACGGTTTGCACGGATGCGAGCACGTCCACGACACCCGCAATGCTATTCAATATTGCCTTCACGTGTCCGAGCTCCTTCATAATGTGAGCTATTAGTGGCATCGGTCCTGATGTTGGCAAACGAATTCGTGGGATGGGGATTGGTTCCAATTGTTTACTAGCCAATGTCACAAATGCACGTCGCACAGTGGATACACTGAACGAGGGCGCAGTCAACGAACAAGGAGCGTGCAACACACAGGCTCCCCTTAACTCCAAGTACTTTGTTTCGATACTTTTATCATAATAATCCAACATTGCTCACTCTGGTTTGGGTATGAATAGGTAACATACCCGCCCCATTCGGCGAGTCAGCATACTCGTGAAGTTGACGTGCTGCATCTTATAATGGAGTTGCAAGATATTCAAGAGGCTCTTGGTCAAACACAAAGGGTTTGCTTCTCTATTCGTTTGGATTACAGGGGAACACACGTTCCTCTGTGATTTTAATATTTGTGGTTTGACTGAAGGGCTTGAAGCAGGCCTGTACAGATTTCAATTACTATTTTCCTTTAATTTTATGCTGTTTTCCTGAATCATACATTTGAACTAAGCAATATTTTACCTCTAGCCCAACAGCTATATGCATCATGTTTCTGGGCTATTCTGGGCTTCAAAATATATTGGTTTCATTAGTACCTAAGGCATGTGTATACTAAACCTTCTGAAAATGAAAAGAATCTGTCTGAATTCTAAGTCATTCTTATACAGTCAACAGCTTCTCCTGCTTGCTGCTTGGTCTCCACAAAATAAATATATAATTGTAGGGCTCTAGTAGTTATTTGCTTGGCAAGAGAAAAAGAGGCTTGTCATCATTCTAGACAGGGTTGATCAAGGTATTAACTTTTGGATTCCCTAACAATCCCATTCAACTAATTTGATGCAATACTGCTGGTTCAGCAATTGACTCATCTTACCTCCTTTCAGATCCGTATGGTGCAGAATATCAACAACAACAAACCTCGAGGATATGCCTTCGTTGAGTATGAACACGAGAGGGATATGCACTGTGAGTACCGCTTCATTATAAGTCAAACCTTTATTCAATACGGTTTGATAGTTACTGGAATTGAAAGAAAATAAATGGGTGACAGCACCAAGATTTGTTCATCTGAAATGTTATATTTAGATATAGAATCCTTACCGCAACCAGTGATGTTAGTTAATTGGAACAACTACTGCTACTGTCAAAAGATAACTTGTACATTTCTACTCCTATTGAACCCATTGGCATGTAGCTAGCTAATAATTCAAATGATATGAACATTATACCATCACATTCTTGTGTGTCTATACATCAAATGGTTCATGCGGCAGTTCAATGTTCTGCAATTCCACCATCATTTTTTTATGGTGATATAACTTCTTAGCAACTTTGAAAAGTTTCATAGCAATATGTCTGACATAGCAACTTTATTTAGCCAGCTACAATATCCCATACATTCATACAAATTCTGGTCAATTGCACAAGAAGTAAGTTTCATGACCAATTTTAGGTGCCATTCTAATTATAAAATGCTCAGATATTTTATGATTCCATCTCTAACATGTTTTGGTAAGTTTCTTGCCATGGTCTTTGTTTACAGGTCTTTCACCTTCAACCTAAATCTGTTTACCTAGATAGCTACCTATCTTCATTACCATATCAATTCATCATTTTGAAAGAATATATTCTTCTATTAAGTCTCCTCACACCTAAAGTGCTTGGGTTTTAATGTTTCTCTTTCAGTGAAGGCACATTGAATGCATTTTCTTCTAATGATTTGTTGTTAAGGTACTTGGCGCTGCTCTTCTTACAGGTGATGGAGTATCTTCATTCTGTGCAATCATGCCCATTGTTTTGTTTCTGTCAGTAGCTGTGTGTGTCATATCGTTTCCTGCTCACTAATTGAGTTTATCTCGTTCGCCCTACACAGCCGGTGTCCCGTGCTGGCTTGTAGTGTGTAAAGACCACGACTAGGTTTGTATTGTTTGGTAAGCGAGGTGGTGGCTGGTAAATTCAGATCAGGTTTTGCATCACTTCTCAACAGCTGCTCACTCACTTGCTTCAGCAATTGTGTATGCTTCTATCACTTAGCATCCACTCTATCCATGGCCTTAGGCCTAACACCTATTCCAGTCTCATTGAAAGACGCCATCATTATGACCAAGTTGAAAAGTTTCAAGTGCACTCCCTATAACATCATCCATTCTATTGCCCTTCTTCATAATTAGCTACTTCGGCTATCTAGTTTTTTTATCAGCTGTTGATGAATTCGAAATGGTCAAGATACTGGTCTGTAGATAATGACTGCTGTTTTATATTCGACCATCAGAGTAAACATTTGTATGACTTGATATTCAGCCTTTTACCGTGGGAGTCGTGTCTTCTAAAGTATCTTATTGTTAGACCCATACAAACACAGCAGCTATGGCTAAGAGAAGAATGAATTGCTTGCAACTATAACTATCGGGCATCTAAAGCAGCAGTACGAGCAGCTGTTGAGCATAATGCAGTTCTGTAGCTGAGGTGCCAGCCTTACACATACACATCAACATTACATTCACACAGAAAATCATAAATTAGCTAATAAAAACACTACATTCATTCTCTATCTTTAAATCAAAATATCCTACTTCGATTTAGTAACAACACTTACGTTTTCCAGTATCTGCCTGCTAAAAAAGACCCATTTATAATGAACTGTGACATCTGTTCACTTACCTGATTTTTATAGAAACTTTCACACAAGAGTTTAACTTTTATAGCTGACAAATGTTAGTTAAATTCTATTTTTGATCATTTTACACATCACACTGCTGTTAGGTGACGGCTGGAAATCCTCTTTGGTTTGTATTGCCCATTAGTTTCTTAAAATGAAATGCTCCCTGGTCATCTAGCTTAGATTTTCATCCATTGTATAAAGAATCAGCTCCTGTAAGTCGTATTATCATTATCCAGTAAATAAATCTCAAAAATTGCCACTATCGGTTTCAATAACTTCTGTCGAACAATGCTTATTAGGTTTTTCAGATTCAAACCGAAGTAAAAGCAATAGCCTACTTGATACTTAATCAGAGACTTTGCATTTATCAATGACACGGGCTATCATTTGCTGATACTAGTAGTAATTAAATTAGATGAAGTCAAGTTTTCAGTAGCCTCTGGCTATTAACTTGATGTAGGTATTGGCTGGTCTCTAGCTATTGTTGGTCTGAGTTCCAACTCAGTGTGGTAAAGGGTAAGCTTGGTAAGTATACCAACACCCTGCTTGGATATGGTGGCATCGTGTGTGCTTCACAACAACTGCGTCTCTTCTCATGCCAATCTCTCGAGCTGTTCAGGTAGGGCATGTAAGTCCTTGGTTCTCTAGCCTACAATGAGTGCACCATGATGACACCCTTGTTCCTTAGCCTGCTAAATGTGCCGATTTAATACACCATGATTGTCTAGACTATTGATGTTGGACCTCTGGTACAGCCTGATTTTCTAGACTTGAGAAAGTGCCACTTGTGCGGACATTAAGTGTCTAGCGAACAAGCGGTGTATCTTGTATCTCGTTTTGACAGAATTATAGCTACTCCATTCAAATACTCTGGCTTTTCATGCAAGTTCCATTTGGGGTTGACTTAATTAGTGCAGTATTTGGGTGAAGCAGATGCTACATATACTGTTTAGCATTCTTGGCTGTGTAGATAGTGTAGCTAACTGTTCAAATGGTGGCTTTGGACTAGTTAGCATTTGGATTAACATTTTTATTTGGCGCGGTAAGATCAAACTGTCTGCTAGTAATATTGTGCTTTGTTATCTTTTGCAACTGTGTTGTAGAATGTCAATTGGGTCTAAAAAAAATAGTCCTCTCAGTAGCTGTAAAGAATGTAACTTGAAGAGACTTGTGAGATTGTGAGATAAAGAGCAGTACTTCCAAGTGAATAGGACTTGCACCAAAAGTGCAAGTTTACATGTCATGATTTGCATATGCTTGTAAGCAATCAAATGAAATTTGTTGCATTCTTCTTGCATAGCTTTTTTCATATTTCTTGCCAGTTCAATATATCGCGTCTGCTCTAAGCTAGGTTAGTAGCTGGAGTAGAAATTTGTGGCGTTATTTAGATTGCAATGGACTGGATGACTGACAGAAATGAACTAAGGGGAGATTTTTTCAACTTGACATTTAATTGCTTATCCCATCAGCAATGAGGTTTGGTGTGATGATGGTAACTGCTCAAGAATTTATTGCAAATCCTTAATACCTTATTTGCAGGCCTTGAACAATAATTGTGTACACTGTTTTCAAGCATTGAGAAAAAACACTACACCTAATTATTTAAATTTTGATCAATATATATTCTTTCATACTTAGCTTGGTCTGTGTTTCTTGTGATATATCTGATTGGTACCTAGTTGCCAGATACTCGTATTTAATTCAGATCTTGACATTCTGTTGAAATTCTTTGATTGTATTATCAGAGCATGAAATATTTGTGAATTAAAATTATGCGCTTGCTCAGGTTCTTGATCATGACTTAGGTGCAGTGTTTTTCCTGTCATATAATTTTAAAGCTGGTGTTAAAAGTGTGGGTAATGGTGTAAGTATCCAGGTAAAGGTGGACTGCCAAGGAGTGTGGAGGAGCGCATCGTCACCATTTACCCCATTGTTCTGCTTCACATCAGGTCTACGAAGAACATAACACATTGCCAGGTTGACAGCTCATTTGACCTAATATTCTCTTACTTCTGCTTATTGAATACGCAAAGCTGATTCATTTGTGGCTTCTCTTGCGGTTGTCGGTTGTTTGGGTCAGGGGGGTCTGCTGATGATTTCTGTATTAAATGTCAAAGTTCTATTCAAAACTATGAAAAAGTGTGCTGTAAATTCAAGGGCATAATAATTCTTATGAATTGTTGTATTGTGAACTTTATCACAAACATGATTATTACTAGTCATTTATTACAAATTTCTTGACTTTTGAATTGATTCCATTAAATCAAAGCAAAGAGGGAGCTAATCAAAGCACCAACTGACATCTGTATGGAAAGTGATCAATGAGTAAGAGTGGATGTATTCTCATACATTTTCTTTGTCAAGAGTTGCCTTACTATAAAGTGTAACAGCTTCACTCTTGATGTTTGTGATTGATGCTCATAACCCTGTGGCGGGAGGAAGGTGAGCCCCGTCCAGGCAATGATGACCCCACGTGCAGTGTAATAAGGCTCTTCCCTGTCGGCCTTCACAGCTGCTTACAAGAATGCTGACGGGCGCAAAATGGACAACAGGCGTGTTCTAGTGGACGTGGAGCGGGCACGCACTGTCAAGGGCTGGCTCTCGCGCAGGCTGGGTAAGGGGTAAAGGTGTCTTAATGGGGGAGTGCCAAGGAAAGCAGAGGGGTGTAACATCACCTGAAATAATGTCGTTATCAGATTATACCTTGGGCCATAAGGAATGGGGAGACAGATGATAACTTGTTATTTCATTAATTCTTAGTTTGACTTATGGTGCAAGAAAGACATTAGCTTGGTCACTTTAATTTAATCCGTGTTTAGTTCTCCTAATTCGTATGGGCTTGGTTAGGGTCTGACGTTAGAGTGAATATACAAGATGTCTAATACACCAATATCTCCAGGCTAGATTAGATTCCAGACTCTAATTCAATGTAATTCTTGGTAAAAAAAATTACAAACATGACAAGCTAATAGTAAGCTTAAACAATGTGAAGAATACTACATGCTAATTTTGAGCTACACTTGCAATTTCCAAGTCTTGGTAATAATGAGCTAATACAACTCACGTATGAGCTCTGGTAGATGGACTGCCTAATCTAAGCCAACACAACGCAACTTAATTCAAGTTTTGAGAACACTGTTTGCTTGTTGTAGTAAGGATTCATTATACCTGCAGGGTTGCAGCTGGCTCCAGTGAGTTTTCCAGTCTAATGTCCTCTTTTGATGCTATTAGCCCATCTTTGTATGTTATATTATTTTTTATTCGATACTGATAACGGCAATGAAACCAGCTTCTGTAGTGGGTAAGATACAGTAAATTGCGACTGGGCTTTTCTTGCAATATCAAGAGCTTGCCTTGTAGCCAGGGCTTTAGAATCTTGCTACCGTATCCACCGCATGTCGTAGAAGGCAACTTGAGGAGCGCCCCGTAGCCGGGAGTAGAATCCTGCTACCGCAACCCCCAGCGTGTCGTAAAAGGCGACTAAACGGTGTGGAGCAAAGGGGCTAAGAATCCCGTTCTCTGTATTACCTTTCCTCAAAGACGGCAAGACGATCGGGGGGAGGAGAGGCACACGCCTCTCCAAACCCTATTGTTAGGGTTGCTGAATGTGCGTGGCTGTAGTACGAATGATGCAAAGAAGAGGGAGATTGGTGAGATGTTTGGTAGGAGGAAGTTTGATGTGTTGGCGCTGAGTGAGACGAAGTTGAAAGGTAAGGGCAAATGTGAGTTTGGTGTGGTAAGTGGAAGAAAGTCTGGTGTGGAGGAAGGTAGAGCACAAGAGGGTGTGGTCTTGATATTGAGTGATCGGTTGGCTAGTAGCGCTGCCGAATGGAAGGAGGTGTCCTCAAGATTGATGTGGGTGAGTCAAGTTAGGCGTAGAAAGATGGGCATTTGCGAGTGCTTTCGGACCTGGCAGCGAGAGGAGTGAAGGGGAGAGGGAGCAATTCTGGACTGACCTGAGTGAGTGTATTGAGAGTTTTGGAGGTCATTTCAATGTAGTTGTACTGGGTGACCTTGATGCGAGAGTTGTAGACATAGTGGTGGTGAATGTGATAGGAAGGTATGGTGTACCCGGTAGAAATAACAGTGGAGAAGACCTGATAAGTCTGTGTATGGAGCAGGAGTTGGTGGTCTGGAACAGTTTGTTCAAGAAGCAAGATATTCACAAGTACACATGGGTAAGGATGGCCCATGGTGCAATGGTGGAGAGTGCACTGATGGATTTTGTGCTGATATCGAGGAGAGTGGTGGGGAGGCTGATGGACGTGCGGTTATTGAGAGGGGAGGGTGGAGTAGTGTCTGACCAACTGCTGGTGGAAGGTAGATTAAGAGTGGAGCAGAAGTGGAAGGGCAATAAACGAGTGGGAGGAGGAGAGAGGTAGTGGAAGTGAGTGGACTGAATGTGAAAAGTAGAGCCGAGGAGTTCCAGCAGGCGTTGAAGGAAGAATATGACAACGTGAGAGGAGAGGACCTGAGGGATGTGGAGGAAGAATGGGAGACGTTAAGGGATGCGTTGCTGAGATGTGCGAGTGGTGGAACGAGGAAAGAGGAGCGTTTGAGGAGTGGTTGCAGGTGAATTTGTAGGTGGCTCATGAAAGCTACAAAGAGATGAGAAACGAGGTGAAGCGGGTGGTGAGGAGAGCCAAAAGGGACGCTGAAGCCAGGTGGGGCAAAAAATGCTTTCAGTCAAACCCTCAGTCGGAGAATGGGAAACAGAGTTCACCAACAAAAAAGACCAAGTGTTCATTAACCTCTTGTGCACTCACAACCACCTGATGGATGTCGACATGAAACCAAACGCGCCACCTTGCTCCTGTTGCCACCAAGTGGCTATCAGCGTGAAACACTTACTGATGGATTGCAACGCGCTCGCGGCATCCCGACGAGCGTTCCTAGATCCCCCGTGCAACCTACAAAGCCTACTCACGGACCCAACCTACCGTAAAAAGCTTATCGCTTTCGGAAAACACACCGGACTATACGAAGCTGTCTAAACCTCAAACACCTGTGCAAATAAGGTGGTCTCTCACCCCATTACGCACAGAAATAACACATTTCACAAAGATACGCATTAACCCTTTACGCTCTCGTACGCGCTAGTACGCGAATATGCCACAATTGAAATATGTACTGACTTCATCTTGTCAGAACTAATATTTTCGCACGCGAGGCCGTGCGGACTAACCTGAATCAACGACAGTCGCGCGCTTCGGGGGAATCTATTATGACTCACGTTGAGGCTCTGGTGGAAATGAGGCTCAAATCAAACCGAGCGAGTGGCGCAGTGCCTGCATTGTTCCGCTATAAAAGGGCAAAGGATATAAAAACGAATGCAGGTATCAGTCAGTTATGTGTGGTTGGTAAGTTGTACCGGAGAGTGCTGATCAAAAAGATTAGAGACTGTACGGACTGCGCAATTGGAGAGGAACAGTGTGGCTTTAGGAGTGGTAAAGGGTGTACCGATCAGATTTTTGCAGTGAGACAGATCTGTGAGAAGTACCTTGCTAAAGGGGAGGATGCGTTCTGGGCCTTCATGGATCTGGAGAAAGCATACGACAGGATTGACAGGAAAGCGCTGTGGAGGGTGTTGCGTTTGTATGTAGTGGGCGGACATTTATTAAAAGCGGTGCAGAGTTTCTATGCTGACAGCCGAGCATGTGTCAGAGTGGGGAGCGAGGAGAGAGAGCGTGCAATGAACAGGCGTGAGTAGAGAATGGTTGTGAATGGTTGATTTTGACGCTGCTCTGATGGGCGTTCCCGCCCTTGGCACACCGCTGTCGGGATGGTCGTGTGGGGGGGGGGGATAAACCAGTGTAAACTGTCGGGCCCTGCTGCTGACGACGGATCCTACGACTGGACTTGTGACCCAGAGTGTTTGTTTAGGGGGTACCGGCCGGACCCTTGAGCACTAAAGGGCTTAGTTGTGTGAGGTGCGCCTTGCCGTCGGCCACTCCCTTTCTGGGGGATGCGGCTTAGTGTCTGTATCAGAGTAGCTGCCACATATAATTTCTTTTTCAACCATTGAAACTGACTAGTATTTGAATACACCAAAGCTGGGATATGTATGCATGAGTAGGAGTGCATCATCAGCTGTGCCATCAATTTTTCTATCATCTGCGGTGTCAAATATTATTTCGCATTTGATGATTTTAACCTGATAATATAGACATATTTGAAAGTATTTAGATGGTTACTTAGCATCTTTGTCGTTTTCTCATTTAGTTTCAGAAACAACCCCCATCTGATCCCATACCTGATGTGCGCCAGACATACATCACGTTCCATTTTTTGCCGCCAGGTGGCGGTTTGGGTGGCACTCGCCGAGGAGGCCCGGACGTCAACATCAAGCACTCGGGACGAGAGGATGACAGGAAGCGAGGCGTCGACGATACAGAGTGGGTGTTGTTGAGAACTGAATCAGATGATTTTGAATGATGACATCGCATGAAACTTAACAGAATACCTTAGGTCGAGTCTATTTTTGTATAGCTTGATTAGAGTTCTAAAATCCTGATAATGCTGTTATTGGACTACAGAACAATTTAGGTGATGACTGTGGGCACCCGAATTCGGAACTATTAGGTAGATGACTGTGGGTATAAGATGGAACAAATAGATTTGGTTTAAGACTAGGAAAACCATATGGTTACTATAAGTCGGCAGCCTCTATTGGATGTAGTGGTGATATTCTTGTTAAATTGTTCTGCACTTCCCATTCATGTACAGTTCCATCCAATTTGCGCATTCCTCATGGATCGAACTATGGCTCTAATCGTTCTCCCATATTAGTAGATACTATATAGAGCAGTCACATAAATTATTTGAAGCTGATTTATGGGTCGCTCAAGCCTTTTTCTCCATCCTATTTGTGTGAGGATCTTGGGGAGATCGAGGAATTTTAGATACAGATACAGACACTAGGCCGCATCCCCCAGAAAGGGGGGTGGCCGACGGCAAGGCGCACCTCACACAACTAAGCCCTTTAGTGCTCAAGGGTCCGGCCGGTAGCCCCTCAACTTACACTCTGGGTCCCGAATGTACCGAGGAACCGTCGTCAGCAGCAGGGCCCACAGTTTTCACTGG
>SDVV010035029.1:0-11107 GCA_016164225.1 Gammarus roeselii
ATATATTTACTAATTGGATGGAGTACAATCCAAGAGTATCGTCATAGTATACAAAAAAGTCCATTACATAATGGTTTCGTCCATGTCTCGTTCGTTTTAACTCTTAAAGGAGCGCTAGAATTCATAATTCACGCAAGGTCAATCAAGCCAGTTATTGTTCATGGCTCGTATAATGAAGTTGTAACTTCATCAGTTGTTTCTATGGAAAATATATATAAATTTTACCTCAAGAATCGTAGCTTGCTTTATTCTCATGTCTTTGCCAGATCAAGTAGAACAAGATCAATCCAATGTAAAAGGTGTAAGGTAAATGCGTCTCTAGCATTTATGAGTTGTTTCACAAAACTGATCGCAAAAATGAATGAAAATGGAGTCGTACGGCAAACCCACTCAGAATAATCCGAAACTCATTACAAACAACGTCCACATACTTTTCAACGCGCTGCCCAGCTCAGCTTGGAGAGCTAATAAGAGTTGAGTTTTGTTCCACATCATAGGCAAACCCATTGCCCAGCTCAGCGTGGAGAGATAATAGGAGTTGAGATTGTTTCACATAATAGGCAAACACTCTGCCCAGCTCAGCGTGGAGAGCTAATAAGAGTTGAGTTTTGTTTCACATCAAAGGCAAACACACTGCCAGCTCAGCGTGGAGAGCTAATATGAGTTGAGTTTTATTTTACATCATAGTCGAACACACTGCCCAGCTCAGCGTAGAGAGCTAATAAGAGTTGAGATTGTTTCACATAATAGGCCAACACACTGCCCAGCTCGGCGTCTAGAGCTAATAAGAGGCGAGTTTTGTTTCACATCATAGGCAAACACGCTGCCCAGCTCAGCGTGGAGAGTTAATAAGAGTTGAGTTATGTGACACATCATTGGCAAACACTACCTAACAGAGCGTGGAGAACAAATAATTGTTGAGTTTTTTTCTCATAAAAGGAATAAACGAGCCACCCTTATCTAATCACTTTACTAAAAAACTGTCGGAATTTTCAGCCCCTCCTCAGCGACAAAGTTTAGAAAATAAAAAAGAACCTAAAACTGTAGGTCAAAATAAATTTGATTAGAAGAACAAAAACGAGAGCACACATTCTACCAAGCAACACGATCTGGAATCCAGTAAAGATACTTAACTATTTAGAGCGATTGATCTCCCTGTCTCTCCCACGTACACCTGATCACAACTACCACACGGAACCACATAAGTACCACAAGTTAGATCACTTAGTAGTTTAGGTTTGGTATGGACGAGAAGTTTTTTCAAAGAATTGCAAGTTTTCTGAACAATCGTGGTGTTGAAGCTTTTAAATAGAGGCCTAATTGAACCTGATGAGGAAGTATTGGGCAGGACTAGAACATTTGTTTTATCGGTCTCAATGGCACTTACTTGTGAAGGGTTAAAATATCTTCGCTTGGCTTGTGAGAGAGCTACTATTTCTATGGTATCCCAAAAATTCACAAAAAAATTGTCCATTTCGTCCTATTGTCTCTACCATAAATTCAGCAACGCATTCATTAGCAGGTTGGCTCGCCAAAGTGTTGTCTCCATATCTAGGGATTTTTTCGGATGCTCATCTCCGTCATTCTGTGAACTTTACCGAAAAACTTCGCATTATTTCTGCATCCCATTCATCAGCTAATTATAAAATGTTAAGTATCCATGGCACCGCACTATTCACCAATGTACCTTTAGACGATGTTCTGAGTTTTTTGGAAACTAAATTTGATGAGGGTGTCCTGGACATTTCCATTCCTATTTGCCCTTTTCTTCAGATGGTTAGGCTCTGTGTTGAAAACAATAATTTTTTGTTTGAAGATAAATTTTATAAACAAATATTTGGTGTGGCGATGGGTAGTCCACTCTCGTCAGTTCTGGCCAATCTATATATGGAATATTTCGAGTCAGTTTTGTTACTTACCTTACCTATCCAGTCCCCATTGTGGCTTCGTTACGTGGACGATATTTTTGCACTTTGGCCATGCGATCAACTTATAGATGATTGTTTTAACCGTTTGAACAATCTATCTCGGTCAATTAAATATACTATTGAATGGGAGCAAGACAACAAATTAGCCTTTCTTGACACTCTAGTTCACCGTTCAGCCCAATATTTTAGATTTTCAATTTATAGAAAACACACTCATTCTGCGATGTATTTGCACTATTGCTCGTGGCACCCAGATCACGTTAAAAAGGGTACGGCATCCTCCCTCTTTCTTGGGGCACACAGATTGTGTGACCCTCAATTTTTAGCTGATGAAATAGCCTTTATTAAATTATCACTCAAAAAGTTAGCATATCCAGCTAAATTAATTGATAGAGCTCTCTCACAAGCCAAGCGAAGGTATTTTAACCCTTCACAAGTAAGTGCTATTGAGACCGATAAACCAAATGTTCTAGTCCTGCCCAATACTTCCGCATCTTGTTCAATTCGGCCTTCATTCATAAGCTTCAATACCACAATTGTTCAGAAAACTTGCAATTCTTTGAAAAAACAACTTGTCCATACCAAACCTAAACTACAAAGTGATCTAACTTGTGGTACTTATGTGGTCCCGTGTGGTAGTTGTGATCTATGTCAGTACGTGTCAAGGAACACAGGAGCAATGTAAGATTTGGTAGAACCAATAGTGCAATATTCTGTCATGTTAGAGACACTGACCATAGAATAAATTGGGGTTCGACTAAACTAGTTTTTAAATCCAATTTTAAACCGGAAAGATGGTTGATAGAGTCTAGTTTAATCAAGAAGTTACCTAATATGAAAGCAAAGCCAGGTGTCTGTTCGGTTGATTCAGTGACCCGCGATATACTACTCCATTCCCACAGGCACATGATGAATATTTTACCTCCTCCATATTCAAGCCGATAGTTAGGCTCTAAATAGTAAAGTATCTTTACTGGATTCCAGATCGTGATGCTTGGTAGGATGCGTGCTCTCGTTTTATGTTCTTCTAATCAAATTTATTTTTGACCTACAGGCTTAGGTTCATTTTCATTTTCTAAACTTTTTCGCTGAGGAGGGGCCCAGACTCGATCGAAAATTCCGACAGTTTTTTAGTCAATTGATTAGATAAGGGCGGCTCTTTTATTCCTTTCATTCAACTTTCCTCGTGAGTGAGGTATTTTTTCTGATTTTTTTCATACCATAGGCAAACAAACTAAAAATCTCAGCGTAGAGAGCTAATAAGAGTTAAGTTTCGTTGCACATCATAGGCAAACACACTGCGCAGCTCAGCGTTGAGAGCTAATAAAAGTTGAGTTTTGTTTTATATCTTAGGCAAACACCCTGCCTAGCTCAGCGTGGAGAGCTAATAAGAGTTGAGTTTTGTTTCACATCATAGGCAAACAAACTGCCCAGCTCAGCGTGGAGAGCTAATATGAGTTGAGTGTTGTTTCCCATCATGGGAAAACACGTTGCCCAGCTAATCGGTGAGAGCTAATATGAGTTGAGTTTTGTTACACATCAAAGTCAAGCACACTGCCATGCTCAGCGTGGACAGCTAATAAGAGTTGAGTTTTATTTCACATCATATGCAAACACACTGCAAAGCTCAGCGCGGAGATCAAATGAGAGTTGAGTTTGCTTCACATCATGGGCAAGTACACTGCCCAGCTCAGCGTAAAGTGCTAATAAGAGTTGAGGAATGTTTTACATCATAGGCACACACTGCCGAACCCTGCGTGGAGAGCTAATAAAAGTTGAGTTTATTATACATCATAGGCAAATACACTGCCCAGCTCAGCGTGGGGAGCTAGTAAGAGTTGAGTTGGTTACACATCATAGGCAAACACACTAACCAGCTAAGCGTGGAAAGCTAATAAGAGTTCAGATTTGTAACACATCATAGGCAAACACATTGCCCAGCTCAGCGTGGTGAGCGAATAAGAGTTGAGTTTCATTATACATCATAGGCAATCACACAGCTCAGCCAGCGTGGGGAGCTAACAAGAGTGCAGTTGTGTTTCACATTATAGGCAAACACACGGCCCACCTCAGCGGGGAGAGCTGATAATAGTTGAGTTTTGTTTCACATCATAGCCGAACACGCTGCCCAGCTCACTGTGGAAAGCTAATAAGAGTTGAGTTTGGTTCACATCAATGGCAAACACACTGCATAACTCAGCGTGGAGAGCTAATATGAGTTGAGTTTTGTTTCACATCATAGGCATATACACCTTGCCACCTCAGCGGGGAGAGCTAAAAGGAGTTGAGTTTTGTAATACATCATATGGAAACACGCTGCCCAGCTCAGCGTGAAGAGCTAATAAGAGTTGAGTTTTGTTTCACATCAAAGGCAAACACATTGTCGAGCTCAGTGTGGAGAGCTAATAAGAACTGAGCTCTATTTTACATCATGGGCAAACACAGTGTCCAGTTCAGCGGGGAGAGCTAGTAAGAGTTGAGTTTTGTTTCACATCATAGGCGAACACACAGCCCAACTCAGCGGGGAGAGCTAAAGGGAGTTGAGTTTTGTTTCACATCATATTCAAACACGCTGCCCATTTCAGCGTTTAGAGCTAGTAAGAGTTTAGTTCTTTTCACACGATAGGCAAACACACTGCCCGACTCAGCGTGGTGAGCTAATAAGAGTTGAGTTATGTTTCACATCATAGGTAAACACACTGCCAAGCTCAGCGAAGAGTGCTAATATGAGTTGAGTTTTGTTCAACTTGATATTCAAACACACTGCCCAGCTCAGCATGGAGTGCTAATAAGAGTTGAGTTTTGTTCCACATAATGGGCAATTTCACATCCTAGCTAGCGTGGAGAGCTGAGAAAAGTTTAGTTTTGTTTAACAGCATTGACAAACACACTGCCCAGCACAGCTTGGAGAGCTAAAAAGAGATGAGTATTGTATCACATCATAGGCAAACAGTCTGCCCAGCTCGGCGTGGAGATCGTATAAGAATTGAGTTTTTTGACACATCATAGGCAAGTACACTGCCCAACTCAACGTGGAGAGCTAATAAGAGTTGTGTTTTGTTTTACCTCATAGGCAAACACCCTGCCTTGCTCAGCGTGCCGCGCGAATATGAGTTGAGTCTTATTATACATCATAGGCAATCACACTGCCCAGCCAGCGTGGAGAGCTAACATGAGTGCAGTTCTGTTTCACATCATAGACAAACACACTGGCCACCTCAGCGGGGAGAGCTAATAGGAGTTGAGTGTTGTGACACATCATAGGCCAACACACTGCCCGACTCAGCGTGGAGAGCTGAAAAGAGTTGAATTTTGTTTACAGCATAGGCAAACACACTGCCCAGCTCAGCGTAGCGAGCTAATGAGAGTCGAGTTTTGTTACACATCATAGGCAAGCACACTGCCCAGCTCAGCGTGGACAGCTAATAAGAGTTGAGTTTTGATTTACATCATAGGTAAACACACAGCCAAGCTCAGCGCGGAGAGCAAATAAGAGTGGAGTTTGTTTCACATCATAGGCAAGTACACTGCCCAGCTCGGCGTGAGGAGCTAATAAGAGTTGAGTTCTGTTTTACATCATAGGAAGAATCAATGCCAAACTCAGCGTGGAGAGCAAATAAGAGCTGAGTTTGGTTTCACATCATATGCAAACACGCTTCCCAGCTCAGCGTGAAGATCTAACAAGAGTTTAGCTATTTTTCATATCGTAGGTAAACATACTGCCCAGCTCAGCGTGGGGAGCAGATAGGAGATGAGTTTTGTTACACATCATAATAGGCTTACACACTGCCAAGTTCAGCTTCTAGAGCTAATAAGAGTTGAGTTTTGTTTCGCATCATAAACAAACACACTGCCCAGCTCAGCGTGGAGAGCTAATAAGAGGTGAGTTTTGTTTTACTTCATAGTCAAACCCACTGTCCAGCTTAGCGTGGAGAGCTAATAGTAGATGAGTTATATAACACATCCTAATAGGCAAACACACTGCTCAGCTCAGCTTGGAGAGCTAATAAAATATGAGTATTGTTTCTCATCATAGGCAAGCACGCTGCCCAGCTCGGAGTGGATAGCTAATAAGAATTGAGTTTTGATTTACATCATAGGCTAACACACTGCCCAGTTCAGCGTGAAGAGCTAATAAGAGTTGAGTTTTGTTACACATCATAGTCAAATACACTACCCAGCTCAGCGTGGAGAGCTAATAACAGTTGAGTTTTGTTTCACCTCATAGGCAAACACACAGCCCAACTCAGCGGGGAGAGCTAAAGGGAGTTGAGTTTTGTTTCACATCATATTCAAACACGCTGCCCATTTCAGCGTTTAGAGCTAGTAAGAGTTTAGTTCTTTTCACACGATAGGCAAACACACTGCCCGACTCAGCGTGGTGAGCTAATAAGAGTTGAGTTATGTTTCACATCATAGGTAAACACACTGCCAAGCTTAGCGCGGAGGGCAAATAAGAGTGAAGTTTGTTTCACATCATAGGCAAGTACACTGCCCAGCTCAGCGTGAGGAGCTTATACGAGTTGAGTTCTGGTTTACATCATAGGCAAAATCAATGCCCAACTCAGCGTATGGAGCGAATTTGAGCTGAGTTTGGTTTCACATCACATGCAAACACGCTTCCCAGCTCAGCGTTAAGATCTAACAAGAGTTAATTATTTTTCATATCGTACATAAACATACTGCCCAGGTCAGCGTGGAGAGCTTATATCACAACATAGGCAACCGTTCTGCCCAGCTCAGCGTGAGGAGCTAATAGGAGATGAGTTTTGTTACACATCATAATAGGCATACACACTGCCAAGTTCAGCTTCTAGAGCTAATAGGAGTTGAGTTTTGTTTCGCATCATAAACAAACGTACTGCCCAGCTCAGCGTGAAGAGCTAATAAGAGGTGAGTTTTGTTTTACATCATAGTCAAACCCACTGTCCAGCTCAGCGTGGAGAGCTAATAGTAGATGAGTTCTGTTACACATCATAATAGGCAAACACAATTCTCAGCTCAGCTTGGATAGCTAATAAAAATATGAGTATTGTTTCTCATCATAGGCCAGCACGCTGCCCAGCTCAAAGTGGATAGCTAATAAGAACTGAGTTTTGTTTTACATCATAGGCCAACACACTGCCCTGCACAGAGCTTAGAGCTAATTAGAGTTGAGTCATGTTTCACTTCTTAGGCAAACACACTGCCCAGCTCAGCGTGAAGAGCTAATAAGAGTTGAGTTTAGTGACACATCATTGGCAAATGCACTGCACAACTCAGTGTGCAGAGTTAATATGAGTTGTGTTTTGTTCTACATCATATGCCAACACACTGCCCAGCTCAGCGTGGAGAGCTAATAACAGTTGAGTTTTGTTTAACATCATAGGGAAACACGCTGCCCAGCTCAGCGTGAAGAGCTAATAAGAGTTGAGTTATGTTTCATATCATAGGTGAACATACTGCCCAGCTC
The DNA here is from genome assembly GCA_016164225.1 of Gammarus roeselii. Classification (NCBI taxonomy): domain Eukaryota; kingdom Metazoa; phylum Arthropoda; class Malacostraca; order Amphipoda; family Gammaridae; genus Gammarus; species Gammarus roeselii. The sequence goes on from SDVV010035029.1 coordinate 7,381, forward strand.
AGAGTGGAAAGCTTATACGAGTGTCCAGCTCATCGATGGAGAGCTAATATGAGTTTAGTTTTGTTTAACATCATAAGCAAACACACTGCCCGGCTGAGCTTCGAGAGCTAATGAGAGATGAGTATTGCTTCACATCATAGGCAAACACGTTGCCCAGTTCAGGGTTGAGAGTTAATTAGTGTTGAGTTGTGCTTCACATCATAGGCAAACACACTGCCCAGCTCAGCGTGGAGAGCCGAAAAGAGTTGAATTTTGTTTCACATTATAGGCAATAACACTTGTCCAGCTCAGCGTGGAGAGCTGATAAGTGTTGAGTATTGTTACACATCCTAGGCAATCACGCTGCCCAGCTCAGCGCGGAGAGCTAATAAGAGTTGAGTTTTGTTTCGTATCGTAGGCAAACACACTGCCCAGCTCAGCGTAGAGAGCTAATAAGAGTTGAGTTTTATTTTACATCATAGGCAAACATACTAACCAGCTTAGCGTGGAGAGGTAAGATGAGTTGAGTTTTGGGACACATCATAGGCAAACACACTGCCCAACTCAGCGTGGAGAGCTACTAAGAGTTGAGATTTATTATACACCATAGGCAAACACACTGCTCAGCTCAGCTTGGAGAGCAAAGTAGAGTTGAGTTTTATTTTACATCATAGGCAAACACACTGCTCAGCTCAGCGTGGAAAGCTAATAAGAGAGCAGTTATGTTGCACATCATAATAGGCAAACACACTGCCCAACTCAGAGTGGTGAGCTAGTAAGAGTCGAGTTTTGTTTCACATCATAGGGAAACACACTGCCCAGCTCAGCGTGGTAAGCTAATAAGAGTTGAGTTTCATTATACATCATAGACAAACACACTGCCCAGCAGTAGATACAAGTGAAGCGAAACGGCCTACTGGAGTAATAAGATAGGCCATAATTAGTGAAGCGAAACGGCATACTGATGGAATAAGATAGGTCATAATTAAGTGAAGCGAAACGACCTACTGAAGGAATAAGATAGACCATAATTACTGAAGCGAAACGGCCTATTGATGGAATACGATAGACCATAGTTAGTGTAGCGAAACGGCCTACTGACGGAATAAGATAGGCAATAATTATGGGAACGAAACGCGGATGTGAAGGAATAAGATTTAGGATGACTAGATCTTTGAACCTACTATCGAATGTAATTGTTATGAAGTATGTTATTTGTTAATGTGTCTGACTCAGGCGCTGTAGTTATATGTTCAGACAAATTGATCTTGTAGTCAAGTAAGTTACTGATGGTACATAGAGGTACCAAGAACGCAAGTTTTGAGAGACCACCTGGGAAGCTGAGAGTGGGTGGTCCGAATGATCTGTATTTGTCAATTGTCACACAAAGATTTTATCTCGAGATATATGGTCCTCTTGGAGAATAGTTTTCCATACGAAAAATTTAAGTTCCCTTACGGTATCTGGTTGCTTTTATTTACGATTGCTTACGTATGAATTATATAGATGTACGTTATTAGGTCATGTCAACGCTATATGTGATTGTTTTGGAATATTTCGCACGGTAGGAGGGCATGATATATATTACTATGTTATTGAATGACTCATTTCAATAAAAGTCATTGTTTATACATGATATTTTATACTGCATGACTGATATTATTGATTAAATCCACTCGCTTTTCCCCATTTAATATATATATATTTTAGAGATTCGTCAGGATCCATTGTTAAGAAGCGTTCTGGTCAATTGCTTATGGGGTCTGTAACCACATAGAGACAATTACTCAAGTGGGTCTCAATTTAGCTATGACAATTAGCGAATTTTGTCTCTGGATGAGCGGTCGTTACGAGTTTTTGAAAGCAAATGACTTTTTCGCATTTAATGTATATATTTTTCAGAGAAACGTCAGGATCCAATGTTAAGAAGACAACAATTGCAGATACGTTCACGTTTTTTCAGATGGATTTTTCTGTAGACATTGAGACAAGTTTATTTATACATATATATTAATGGATTAAAATACACATTTAGGTGAACAATTTTAGTGTTTTGGCACAACATTCACGCATGTTCGAAAACATATTGCAGGTGGACAATCGATCATGGTCAATTATATATATTTAATTGATTTACATAGAATCATTTACATCGTTTGTATGGGTTTCGTTACAGTTCTTTCCAATGCACATTTTTTCAAATGCCTATTTAGGTGGACGATGAGACAAGTTTATGATTAAAATTTATATATTTTATATACATAAAAGCATACAAGGATTATTTACATTTTTATGAGCATTTACAGGATAAACCTGTTGAGGTACACGTACCTGCATCATTAAGTCGAGTACATACGCCAAAGACGGTCTCACCCGGCTTGCGTCTCTTCCATGTTAAATCCATTTCTTCATCGATTTCATTAGCCAAGGCACATCGATTCCACTTTTAAGTGACGGTAGGTTTATTTTCAATTGATTTTTTGGGAATGTCCGAATGCCCGTAGGCAAGAGTTGTGCATGCGTCGAGATAGTAGCGCTTATTCTCAAATTTACTGAGACAGTTTTTGATAGTGCGTACAGTTTGAAGCTGGCATGCTTGCGCACGAATGTTGTGTATGGTCTCAAAGTGTGTGTAGGTTTTCTGGTTATGAATGTCCCTGCATTGTTCACGTTTGATTTTGGCTTGTGTCTGGTAATTGACACCTTTAGCAGCCGATTATGTTGCGTCGGACTCAAGCAACATGCTGTAACACTTTGGTTGTAAGCAGATCATTTCACTCGGGTAGTCATCAGCTGTTTCGCTTTTCAGTAGTCCTAGCTGTCTTTTCTTGGATTCTTCGAACAAGGGATGATTTTTGGGATAGTTGGAGAAGTCCATGTATTCAGCCAGGGTAGCTTGGCTCATTTCCGCTTCAATGTCGGCCATGCCTTTGAACTGGATCAGCAACGAGTCAGTGTCCGAGTAGATGAGCGAAACGTGTCACCGTAGCGTGGCTTCAGTGTGTCATAGAAGAAGCTGTAGACTTTTGCTTTTGCTTTTTTCAAGCACGAAGAATCCAACTTGGAGTGTATGAACCATTCAGACATTTTTTTGCTTGAGGATCATCATGACTGTTTCGGGGCCGATGGCTAGCAGTTTTTAAGGAGCGGGTTCACACTATTTCGGGCATAATTGGTAGGTTGTTGCATCATTGTGGTATTTTTTATATTATATATGACATTCTGTTACGATTAAGCCAGGGTTACTTTAACCCTTAGCGCTCCGTTGTAATTACCCAAGCAGTATCTCCTTCCATCGTTTTCTTTGTCATCGGACATAGGGAAATCTGTGTAATAAATAGCTGACTGTTTTAATCCTTCAATAATAGTTTCAAGATGTAAATTTCTGCACGATAATCATAGGAATGTATGTTTAAGAGGTGTAAGTCCATGCTACACCTTTATGGAATTTTCGTTATTGATCCATAGCAAATGTCTATCCTAATCTTCAGAAGACGATTTACTGGATGAAGGGGTCCTAGAGCATTTACGGTTTGGCTACCCTTCACCTGACGAGATATATATCTACGATAGCTCAGATAGCTGTGTATAACTTCAATTAGCCTAATATCTATCACATTTTCAATGTAAGGCATGAGGCGTTTTAGCGTTTTAGTCCATTTTCAACATTAATCATTCGAGTTAAATTTAGGATATTGCAAACAAAGATTTATTACATATATATTATTTTATTGATAATAGATTTTCG
>SDVV010035030.1:0-11107 GCA_016164225.1 Gammarus roeselii
TGGATGGTGTGAAGCAGGCGTTGGGAAGGAGAGACATGAATGTGGAGGTGGCGAGAGAGCGTGCAATGAACAGGCGTGAGTGGAGAATGATTGTGAATGGTTGATTTTGACGCTGCTCTGATGTGCCTTCCCGCCCTTGGCACCCCGCTGTCGGGATGGTCGTGGGTGGGGGGGGCCCAGCCATTATGACGCGGCGGGGGTAAGCCAGTGAAAACTGTCAGGCCCTGCTGCTGACGATGGACCCTCGGACTGCACTCGTGACCCAGAGTGTATGTTGAGGGGGTACCGGCCGGACCATTGCGCACAAGAGGGCTAAGTTGTGTAAGTGTGAGCGTATGAGGGTTTGAGGTGCGCTTTGCCGTCGGCCATCCCCCTTTCTGGGGGATGCGGCCTAGTGTCTGTATCTGTATATATATAAGTATATATATATACCACCTTAAAAAAAAGATTAGGCCTACCTTATATATATTCTTAAAGCTACACTTTAACAATTGTTTTTTTTTTGTTCAACAATTATGGTTTTATACGACTTCTTTTGGTGTGCTAATTTTGTAAAGCTTTTCTTTCAATTGGTTTCGATTCTAATTGCAAAACACCGGTGTCAGTTGGGGGCTCACCTCTTTGTGCGCCAAGGGAGGGATGCAACCACAAACTGAAAGGGTGGGGGCGGTGGAGGATCTTTCTTATTAAAATTTACTTACTTCAAGGGTCAAATGAAATTTTGGTGTTTACCAAGAATGCCGCGAGAAGGCGGCTGAACCTGGGATACCCCAGGGGGTATCATTCAGAGGTGCCTTATTGATCACGCTCTTGACAGATGATAGTCGATCTCTCAAGTTGAAAACTTCAATCTTTACAAGACAATATTCGGTCTCGGAACAATGTTCGGCTTAGAATGGTGACCGGCTCTTATTTTGATACAGCAAAAAAAAATCTATACCCTGGAAACAAGTAAACTTTGTAGCTTAGACACAAAAAAAAGTATGCTAAAAAGTTAATTTCAAACTCAGATAGTTGTAGCATTTGTTTTCATCTCCTTGCCCTTATTCACTGGAGTAGTGAAAGCACTGCGCCACTTGATCGATTCCATGCCCGACATCAAACACAAATTCAGTAGCTCACCACCCATTACTCCCCTTTTCACGTCACTCACTCGCAGATCTATGTGAACAATAAAGTGGCATAATAACAACATAAATGATTATAGTCAATAACTGCAAGTGTATTGTAATTATAAAAATTAATGAACACTGGAAGTTGTTGCTGTTAAGTAGATACATAGCAATGACTAATGGTTGGCATTTGAAAGTATTATGCAATTTACGCAGATCCGTGTTTAAAGCTCGACCTGTGTAAGCAGTGGCTAATGACCAATTCATCATTTAGCAGTTAACCATGTCTATCCATTGGCTAATATTTAAAGCTCTGCATTCGTAAGCAGTGGCTAATGACTTCGTCATCATTTGGCAGTTAACCATGTCTATCCAGTGGCTAATATATGGAAGCTCTACATTTGTAAGTAGCAGCTAATGACTTCAAAGTGTCGACAGCTTAGGGTGGGAAAAATTCCCGGGGCTTTCCCAGACATTCCTGTCATTTGACTCAATCATGCCTTTCCAGTTGCTGTGTCTAAAAGCTCTACATTCGTAAGCAGTGGCTAATGACTTGGTCATCATTTAGCTATCAATCATGACTTTCCAGTAGCTGTGTCTAAAAGATTTTCATTTGGAAGTAGTGGCACTAACTTGGTCATTGTTTTCATGTCAGCAATCGTTTCCTTCCTGTGCTGAGTCGCTCGCACTTCCGCAGCGTATTTGGTGGCGAGATTGTCTGTGGCGCCCACAACTGCCACTACAGATGGTGTGAACCCGTCGCCGGCAGGAGGGTGGTTTACATCGGCGCCCATCATCAGAATGGCCTCGAAAAAGATCTATGATAACATTAGATAGTGAAGCATCAGAAAATTCAAAACAAGAGTTACCGTAACAATATATTTTATCCAAGGTGTCAAAACTTTTTTTGACATGTCAAGCCAATCTTGGTTCCAATTAGACCCTCACAATTGAAATGAGACATCGCCGTCACAGAAAAGCGATGTTTCATGTATCCCAGCAAAACTTCAAACATATGACCGTGGTTTGATGAGTAAAACGCTTATGCATACAAGTTGTGTAGTGGAAGTGCCGACACACATTTTGACTGGTGATGCTCGGGTGTGGGAGATCAAGACGACTCTTCGAACGGGATGGTGCAAGGAAACCTTCCTAATGATGTAATGCATGTTAGCAAATATTTAAAACTGTTGGACATATGATCAGGAGACCAAATTTGAAAATGCTTGTCCAACAAATGACAGAATTCAATCGTTTAAAAACTAAGCCATGTATTGTAGCACACCAAAAGAGTTTGTAAATGATGAATTGCATCATGAACATGAAAATTTCATAACTGTAGCAGCTCCGATTTTGTCCGGGCGTTGCAACTAACGAACAGATCTACACACATACCCCTTTTTTAAACCTTCTCAAATGAGATATGACACACTTAGCTGAATAAAAAGCAGGCCTGTGAAAAATCAGGTCTCCTTCCTAGGGCTGGGAGACAATAATTTGAGGTCAAACTATTGTGTACTTGAACCTCACAACTTGAATGATGGGAGGTGAACCTATTAATAATCTGTAATTATAGCTTTGTAGGCTAGTGTGAGTTTGGTAGAGTGTGTGAGAGGAGGAAGCTTCGAGTGAACGTGGGTAAAAGTAAAGTAATGAAATGCTCGAGGACTGTCAATGCAAGCAAAATTAGTGTCACCCTAAATGGAGAGCTCTTGGAGGAAGTTCAGTGTATCAAGTATCTCGGCTCCCGTGTGGAGATAACTGAACTAGTGGAAACTGAAGTGAAGGCGCGAGTGAAGGAGGGATGTAAAGTGTTGGGTGCACTAAAGAGTGGAATGAGCTGTAGAACGTTGGGGATGGAAGCAAAGAGAGGGCTGTATGAGGGTGTTGTTGTCCCAACTGTGCTCTACGAAGCTGAGACTTTGTGGGTGAGAGCAAAGGAGAGAAGGTTTAATGTTTTCGAGATGAAATGTTTGAGGAGCATGGCTGGAGTAACGCTGAGAGACCGGATCACCAACGACAATGTTCGAATCATAACAGGGATGGTGAAGAAGTTGGAGGAAAGAGTGGATTCGCGTGTTCTGAGACGGCTCGGGCACATTGAGAGGATGGGTGAAGGGAGATTGGTGAAAAGGGTGATGAATGCGGAGGCGAGTGGTCGCAGGCCTAGAGGTAGACCGAAGTTTGGGTGGATGGATGGTGTGAAGCAGGCGCTGGGAAGGAGAGACATGAATGTGTGGGTGGCGAGAGAGCGTCCAATGAACAGGCGTGAGTGGAGAATGGTTGTGAATGGTTGATTTTGACGCTACTCTGATGTGCTTTCCCGCCCTTGGCATCCCGCTGTTGGGATAGTCGTGGGTGGGGCGGGCCCGGCCATTAGGACGCGGCGGGGGTAAACCAGTGAATACTGTTGGGCCCTGCTGCTGACGACGGATCCTCTGACTGCACTCGTGACCCAGAGAGTATGTTGATAGGGTACCGTCCGGACCCTCTAGCACAAAAGGGCTAAGTTGTGAGAGTGTGAGCGTATGAATGTGTGAGGTGCGCCTTGTCATCGGCCACCCCCTTTTCTGGGGGATGCGGCCTAGTGTCTGTATCTGTAATTATAGCTTGTGTACTTAAATCTCAAAACCTAAATGATGGAAGGTGAACCTATTATTGGTCTGTAATTATAGCTATCAATAGTGTCAATAATTTAAAATATTGAAGGAAATAAAAACTACCAGCTACCATGTTACCAGGGCAGTGTTTGTTGTTTTGCAGCACAACCCTTCTCTGCAATTTTTACATTAATCATCTAATTTGCTTATCATGCACTTCAATTAACTTGTTTTTCTGTTTGTTGCAGGAAGTACAGGTACAGACAATAGGCCGAAATCCCCTAGCAAGGCGCACTTCACACTCTCATACTCACACTTGCACACCTTAGCTCTTTTGCGCAAAAAGATCCGGCCGAGGACCCCACAACACACCCTCCGCGTGACTGGTTTACCCCTGCCACGTCATGATGACCGGGACCCCCGCCGCCCACGACCATCCCGTCTCTCAACGATATGCCTAGGGCGGGAAAGCACATCAGAACAGCGTCAAAACTCATCCATTCACCATCATTCTCCACTCACGCATTTCCAGTGCCCGCTCTCTTGCTATCTTCACACTCACGTCTCTCTTTCCTAACGCCTGCTTCACACCATCCATCCACCGAAACTTCGGTCTCCCTCTAGGCCTACATCCACTCGCCTGACTTCAATCCTTTTTCCCCTATCTCCCTTCATCCATCCTCACCATGTGCCCGAACCATCTCAGAACACGCGAATCAACTCTGTCCTCTAACTTCTTTACCATGCCCATTCTGATGCGAATTACGTCGTTAGTGAACCTGTCTCTCAGCGACACTCCAGCTATGCTCCTCAAACATTTCGTCTCGAAAACATCCAATTTTCTTCTCTCCTCTGCTCTCACCCAAGTCTCAGCTCCGTACAGCACAGTTGGCCCAACGACACCCTCATACAACCCTTTTTTGCTTCCATCCCCAACGTCCTGCAGCTCATTACGCTCTTCAGTGCACCCAACACTTTACACCCTTCGTTCACTCACGACTTCACCTCAGTTTCCACTAATTCAGTTTTCTCCACATGGGAGCCCAGATACTTAAAACACTGAACTTCCTCCAACAACTCTCCATTTAGGAGGACACTAATTCTGCTCGCATCGACAGTCCTCGAGCATCTCATTACTTCACTCTTACCCACGTTTACTCGAAGCTTCCTCCTCTCACACACTCTACCAATCTCAGACACTAGCCTACATAACTTCTCCTCTGAATCCGCAACAAGAGCCGTATCATCAGCAAATAGCAACTGGCTCAGCTGCCAGCTCCGCCCATTTGCTTCCAACACTCCAAGCCACGACTCAGCACACTCGCGTTCACCTCCCTGACCACTTCTTCCATGTAGATATTAAACAGCCAGGAAGACATCACGCAGCCTCGTCTCAGTCCCACTTTCACTGAGAACCAATCACTCACCTTGCTTCCCACTCTGACACATGCTCGGCTGATAACATAGAAACTCTGCACCACTTTCGACAAATGTCCGCCCACTCCATACAAACGCAACACCCTCCACAGCGCTTCCCTGTCAATCCTTTTGTATGCCTTCTCCAGGTCCATGAAAGCCCAGAACACGTCCTTTCCCTTTGCAAGGTACTTTCCACAGACCTGCCTCACTGCAAAAATCTGATCGGCACACCCTCTACCACTCCTAAAACCACACTGTTCCTCTCCAATTGCGCAGTCCGTACAGTCTCTAATCCATTTGATCAGCACTCTCCCGTACAACTTACCAACCACACTCAATAAACTGATACCTCTTGAGTTGCAGTATTCATCATCTCCTTTGCCCTTATACAGCGGAACAGTGCCGGCACTGCGCCACTCACTTGGTATCACTCCTGCCACAAAACACAAGTTAAGTTACCTCACCAACCATTTGACAATCGTTACTCCACTCTTCTCCAGGCATTCGGTCGCAACGCCATCCAAACCAGGGGCTTTCCCTGCTTTCATCACCTCCACCGTCTCCTACACCTCTTCTTTGGTAATGTCCGCTACAATCCCCTCTCCCAAAACTGTCATTCGAGCAACATCTCTCACAGCAACAATGTCAGCCTCTCCGTCATCCTCGACATTCAACAACTCATCAAAATACACGGCCCGCCTCTTCCCTACTTTCCAACAACAACTGGCCATTTACATCTTTCACCACATCCTCTTTTCCGGTCTCTCCCTTTCTCACCCTCTTCATCTCTTTCCAGAACATCTTCTTCTCAAAATTCTGGCACAACCGTCTGCTCCACCTAGCATCGGCGTTCCTTTTGGCTCTCCTCACCACCCGCTTTACCTCGTTTCTCCTCTCTTTATGAGATAATTGATTGGTTATATTTTGATTTGCCTACTATTGGTGAAAGCCTTATTTCTCCTAGTGTTATAATGGCTGCGCTTCATGTTTGGAGTTCAGTTTGGTTTATTTGGCCTTCAAGTGTCCCTTGGTTACTCTCCCTGAATTGGTATTCATTTAATTTCAAATTACGACCCCAGTATCCTCCCTATGACCTCAGAAATCCATCAAGGTTAGTCAGATTATTAATTGGCATCTTCCTTTTTTTTCTTGTTGTATGCTTCCTTCTCTATAGAAGTCTGCTATGTCTGCCCATGCTCCTAATTCTGTAGCCAGTGTTCCAAATTTCATGCTGCTAATTCTGTAGCCTATGCTCCTAATTATGTAGCTCATGCTCCTAATTCTATAGCCAGTGTTCCTAATTCCATGCTCCTAATTCTGTAGCTCATGCTCTTAATTCTGTAGCCCATGCTCCCAATTCCGTAGCCATGCTCCTAATTTCATGCTCCTAATTCCTAAGACCATGCTCCCAATTCTCTGAAGTCCTACTCCTATGTCCTACTTCTAAGTCCTGAAGCTAGCCACTCACAATAGTACACGCTGGTTAGCAACCCCTCAACTGTACCACTCACCTTCATTGCAGAGTACACTTCTTTGGATCACTTTCTGCTTTTATTCCCCTTCAATTTCAACCATTGATAGGAGACATCCTATGAGACACATGGACAATGAGTTTGTCCGACCCGCGAATTGCGTAGCCCGGCTACAACCTAAGACGTGAAAACCCTTGAAAAGACCCGGAGTTGGATATCCTCTTACATCTTAAATTGGTAAACCATTGGTGACATGCATGGATGCAACCTGACATCATTCTATACAGAGTTCTTCTGAGATGATCATCTTGAATACAGTCCATGAAAACTCAGTATTCCTATGTGTGATGTTATCACATAGATAACTACTTATAAATTATAGTGTTTTCCTTGTAGGATGACTTTCATAAATATTCATATGAATTGAGCATTGGTGAATAAATATTGTTACACGATAAAAAAAATTCCTGGAGATTGCCCTTAATTGTTTACATCTACAGCATCACAAACAAGATGGATTCATGAAAATACGCTCCATCACATAAATTTGTTGCTAATGCTATGATCACCAGCCCAGTCATAAATTGAGGACTGTCTCCACCAAAGATGAGAACACTTGAACATTCTAAGGAGGCAAATGAAGCCCAGAAATATGATATTGGGAGAATATCTAGCAAAATCTATTAATTTTGTATTGTTCATCAGATGATACTTGGCTATTGCACCTAATCTATTAGCTCTATATTGTTCAGCAGATGATACTTGGCTATTGCACCTAATCTATTAGCTCTGTATTGCTCATCTGATAATACTTGGCTATGGCACCTAATCTATTAGCTCTATATTGTTCATCAGATGATACTTGGCTATTGCACCTAATCTATTAGCTCTGTATTGCTCATCTGATAATACTTGGCTATTGCACCTAATCTATTAGCTCTATATTGTTCATCAGATGATACTTGGCTATTGCACATAATCTATTAGCTCTATATTGTTTATCAGATCATACTTGACCATTGCACCTAATGGAAAGTATTCATTGCACAAGCATTGTGACATCAACTCTTTGCATGACTGTATTATATTACACCTAGTTGCCAGCATTATAGTTGTCAAGTATGCAAGGAATGGCGAAATGCCCAACCCAAGCTGTTCAAGTGGCAAGGTCATGATGCCTGCTAAACCAACACCAACTCTGCGCACACCAACCCGGGTGTCATGACCACTGTGACCAGGATCACTTGGGCTATAGAAACAACGCGCTATAAGTTGGTCATTAGATGAATACCCGAACATCTCCAGACCCCCAGCGCGCCCCACCCCATTTCCAGTCAAGGACGGGAACACATAAGGGAGTCACGCTCACAATCTCTACCTACTAAACCAAATCCCAGGGTGGTCGAGCTGTGGGCTATCCCACTTCTGACACCAATTGTAAGCGACGGTGAGATGCCCACCCAAGCTGTTCAAGTGGCAAGGTCATGGATCCTGCCAAATCAACACCAACTCTGCACACACCAACCCGGGGTTATGACCACTGGGACCAGGCTCACCTGGGTTATATAATAAAACCAGGCACCTCGGGCGTGCCACTCTCTGGCTGGCACCTGTTACTGGCTTTTCCATCCATGGGTATCTGTAGGGCTGTGCTGCAGCACCCCAACAGGCTTCACTGCCTAAAAATAGCCACCCAGACCATGGGTGTCCTCTGGGTTCAATTCCGGGTTGGGTTTGGCAAACGCAGAGCAGTGCTGGAATACAAGTTTCCCAGTTCCAGGCCACATCACACACATGAGCAGCACCCACCCCAGGACCTTGGATATTAGAGGATTCACCTTGGCGCTCTCTCACCCCTTTTTACCAACTGGAGACGGTTCAGAAGTGGGGTTACATGCCAAAGATACTGAAGATGAACCTGCAAACAACGGGCCATAAGTTGGCCATTAGATGAATACCTAAACATCCTCAGACCCCCAGCGCGCCCCACCTCATCTCCAGTCAAGGGCGGGAACACACACGGGGGCCACGCTCACAGGTATGTGTGTAACTAACAACAAAGTACCAAGAAGTAATTAGATTAGAGTGCCAAGGCTTTCTACTGCACCAAAGTCAACGTTCTTCTCATGCAACTGGAGCTGCATCAAACTGGCAACAAGTTTGATGCTCAAGTGACTACAATTATACGGGGGAGGTCAAGAAAGTATTTTATCCAAAATGAGTTAAGAACAGTCAGTGATCCTTTGGGATGGAGGAGTCTATCAACAGGTAAGATGAATAAGATTGATAAACTTAAAATTTATCAGATTTAAGCTAAAAGATACGGTGTTTTAAGGATATTACCAAGAAGGGGTTCCACACGGAATTGCTTCTGAGGAAACTCAGTTAGCATTAGGATACAGTTCAGGAACTGGCTCCTGGGTAAGTGGGTGGGTCAACATTCTATTCATGTTGGACATTCTGCTATGACATAAGCTATTGTAAGGAGGACTATAGAGTCCATGAGTGTAACCTTGCTAATGCTGATAGGGAGGTATCGGTAGAGACATGTTTTGCAATGTTTTGAAACACCTGGTTATCACACACACCTTAGTGAATATTAGCATCGGGTAAGAGGAGGAGTGATTGATCCCTCCTAATTGAGCATTGATCTTCAACAGTAGATTGCCCACAACAGCATCACTGCAGGCCTTGACGTTATTGAAGAGCACACAATTGGTTGCCAAACCCAGATCTCGCTCACCAGTGGCCTTGATTATGTCTGGAAAATATAGAATGTAGAGTCAATATCAAAATGATAACTTGTACAATTGAGAAATTGAAGAAAACATTCCCTTAGAGATAAGAGATGTAAATAAACTGCGCCTGAATTTTTTTTTATACACATATATATTTATATGTACAAATATACCAAACCAAATGCATCTACTTATGACCTCATAAATCTAATGCAAATTGGGTTCAAACAATCATGAGAGGAGTGGTAAATTAGAAAAAATTAATTGCAGGACTCAACACTATCTTTTCAAGCAAGGGTGTGTGAGATCAAGACGACCCATTGAACGGGATAGTTTGAGGCGATCTAGTACACTGGCATCAGTGTCTGCAAGTTATCATAGCTGGATTTTTTGTCAACATTTGACATGAAAAATCCCTACTAATGATTGAAGCAGCTACTCCACAAAAGCTTTCAAGTGAGATATTGCAAGTTGATGGGTGGGTGATTATGTATAATATATACATATACATACATATATATATCTTTATAATTTCCCAAAAATGATTAAACCTAGTTTTTTTCCTCTGTACAAAATTTAAATTGGTTTATTAATTTACCTTCAATTATATGTATGCATGCCTAAATTAAATACAAAAAGACAATGTATGCATGTTTAAAACTAGAATTAAAAATTAATAATGAATAAATTCATAAATTATTTCAATATTAGAGCAATAAAAATATTGCTTTTATGGCATTACCTTGTTAGGTGTGGTTTCTTTAGTACTATTTTAACTAGAATAAATCAACAAATTTGGTAAGCAGTACACATTGATTTGTACCTTTGGTACAAAAGGGAGACAGAGTCTGCAGTTGCTGGTGTGTCATATCTGCAGTCGGATTTGGACAGAGTTAGCACAGTTACTTCGTCTTGGAACTTGAGGCTGAAATAATTGCAGAACTGATCTCGCTGAATTATTTCAGCCTCAACTGAACTCGGAGAAATGTGTGATGAACTCGGAGAAGTGTGTGGTGTTGTGGTTTGCTTGTGGGTTTGCCAAGTGGACTGATAAGAATCCTCTGGCTGAGTAACATTTAAATGGGATTCCATCAAAGTTTGTTCAATCCCACAGGGACCTAGGTGTGGTGGTTGATGTAAAACTGAATTTCCACCATCATGTCAGAAAGGTGGTGGGTAAGGCTTCATGATTGGCCAACAGCCTGCTGAGATTCAGTTTGCCGTAGTCCTCACTTCATGGTGTCCCTCTTTGTGATGCACAACAGGCCTCTCATGGGTTATTGTTCACCGGTGTGGAATGTGGGTTTTCTTGGGGATTTGAGATTGCTTGAGTCTGTGCAGAGGAGATGGACAAGAAGTGTGGTGTGGATGGTCTGGCTCAATTGGATTACTTTTCCAGACAGAAGCAACGTGACTTATTTTCTTTAAAAGGAAGGTTTCTCAGGGCCAACCTTAATAAATACTGGAAGATCATATGCAGATTGGATGGTGGCGCCAATCTCGGGGGTATTTTTCGGAGAGCTCCTGATACAAAAATAAGAGGCCATCCCTATAAACTATTGATGCCGGATTCTAAAACAGACATCAAGAGGAGATTCTTTGGAGCACAATGTGTTCAGTAGTGGAAGAGCCTTCCGAGTTTTGAGGTAGTCAGATTCCCTGGCTGCATTCAAGGGGTTGCTTGCAGAGTTTCTGGGTGATGTTCTGTTTGAGTTTGTTCAGGTTGGGGGAGGTTCTTCTGTAACATGTTGGTATCCTAGCTTTGG
>SDVV010035031.1:0-11107 GCA_016164225.1 Gammarus roeselii
ATATATCTGTATGAATATATATATATATATATATGTATATAAATGTATACATATATATACATATTTGTATATGTATCGGTACATAAACTGATGAAGATTGGTAAAACTATAGAGCCAAGTGGAGAAGTTGGATATGAATAAAGCTTAAATCAATGAAGATATATATAATATAAGTATGAAAATGGGAAAGAAATTTAATTCTTGATCAGATTAGGTTAGGATAGGTTAGGACCTGTTAGGTTTACGGTCATCATCACAATCCTTTAGTGAAAAATGCTACAGTGGATATAGTGAATGCTCGAACAAGTCAGATATCCTGATTTGGCACGAAATCACATAACAAAGCCTGAATTAATCAATACATCCAAACTGTACAAACTGTAAACGGTAAACATACATTTATAAAAGTTAGACTTCAGGTAATAAGCATCTAGTGAAGACATGCGAGCGAATAACCTAATTGATGTCTACATTAAACTAATCGAGTTTTTTAACACAAATACTCTTCACAATTTCGGTAGGCTAGTTTTCCAAGACAGCTTGGAATCGGACCCCAATCCAATATCGAGAGGTCAAACATCCCAATTTCTTGTACCACTACATCCAGTTGAGCGAATTTATACCCAACATTCCATGAATTTAGGTGATTTTATATCTGATATAGTTATATTCATATAACCGTTCAAAACGTATAACTGAAAACAAATAGTTTAGTAAGTTTTTCTACTCTACTCTAACCAACACTGAATAAATATGATATACGGTGTATCCTACCATACCCCAGAAGATAAATCCTACACCAATAACACACGTAATCGGGCTCATGAAAAATCGATAACTGACACAACAGCCAGACCGAAACCACCTGACATTTAAAGAAACACGGAGTCCATGCATAATAAAGTAATAATACTACGGTATCCGTTCAAATCTATAACAAATTCCAAGATCTACCTGATGCTAACAAAATCAAAACCCACTGTGTCATAACAACGAACTCTATAATGCTTTACTAGGTCACTTCTCAGCAATCTACCACTGATATATAACAAATATAGAGGTATCACCCAGTCATGGTACAATAACTCAGACATACCATGCATCTGTTTAGTCTATAATATATACATAGCAAGAATCAATACACAGGTACAGTTGTCAAGGATGGGCCTGACGAGTCGCAAAGATCGTGGCTATAAAATCTGGGCTTCTGTTCACTGACAAAATTAAGTAAATCACTACAACGACCAAGAGCTTGTCGCATAAATTCTCCAACAAACTCATGGAACTTAAGGCCGACATCCACAAGAACTTACAAATTTACGTTGAACATCTATGAACTCCAAATGACTACCGAAGAGTGTAAGCCGCCTCTACCCCAGGACCCATTCATCATGTAAATCGTCAGCTAAAACGTAAAACTACACACTTGCTAGGGTTCAATGACGAAATTCAACATAGATGCAGTACGGATTTACGCCTTTTAAACATACATTCCAAAGTTTATCGTGGAAAAAAAATCATACAACTATAAAAAAATAACTGCGTGATTCTCTACACTGCTCTAATTAAACTTAAAAATTGTAATACACTATGGTGTCCATCATAGTTCATCCTAATATTCCTATATATGCACAAAATGCCCAATACCTTGCACCGAAGATGAAAACTGTACAGAGAACATATAAAACTGAATGAAAAATTCTAAAACGCTCGTGTTATAATAGAACATGCAGATAAATTCTCTACCATACCCAAAACATACATTAAAAATCATGATGTACGAGATAAGAAACTAGCATGTAACCAACCAAACAACTAACGTGAATAAGTTGCCAAGACATGCGACTGATTTACATAACTTGAACATATAGTAAATGAAGTGGAATACTTCTCCACGAACACGCTATAGTATATAAAAATCTGATGAAATTATTCTCCAACTCAAAGCAAAACAGGATTAAATTAAATCTTCTTTAACTAAAGTAACCACAGCTTAATCGTAACCTAATGTCACATATACATACAAAAAATACCAAAATGATGCTATAACCGACCAATTATGCCCGAAATATTATGCTACAAGGAAAATGCAAACCTGAAATATCCTAAAATTCCTATAACTATGAGATAACTATCTAAAATTCAAAAACAATACAAATTCAATACATATCAACCAATCATTACTAAGTATACATAACACAATTTAATAACTTACAATAAATCCATATCGTTCAGCTTCTCTCGCTTTAGGGCGTCCAACCGATACTCGGTATACAAGAAAAATCGATATATGATCACCCGAACAGTCTACCTACGCTTGATAACCATACATTTGCCTCATGCGTATACGTGGTAACACCGATATATTTGGTTTAAACTGGATAATGCGTTATGGGGTAGATAGATTCTCGTAACGCTGCTACTGCATCCTAAGAAACATAAACATAAGCCCACCAACTACCAAACTATTGTACCATACTATTCGTATAGATATTATATACATATGAAATAAATAGATGGAAAACACATAACGTTGCCACAAATCCAACCAACAGGATTTAACCAAGCATTCAACCGCTAATTACCCACCAACCAACCACTGAATGAGTCAATTATACCTCAATCATCGAACCAGACATAAATATATCAGGATATAAACACTCAAACATTGCAATAATGGCTAATCAGTCATGGAAAATTTAAATTTAAATAACAAGTAAGAGCAAACTCCCCTAGTTTTCCAAAGCGCATCCAACTTTTTCCTAGAGGATCCCACATCCCACCCCTCCAGAAATGTGTTATACCAAAATTCCAACCAGGAACGAATAAATATATGTAACGAGCAACAGTTAGCAGCCAAGTATACCCCAATACAGCCATCTAAAGTAGAAAAAACATATATAAATACAATAAACAATAATAATTATTAAAAATTGAAATGTTCAGAACATAAACCTCCCCAATGTATATTCGAATGCACTGGCGGAAGCCCCCCGCCCCCTTCCACGTCCGCCGATGAAACTGCCTCGAATTACGTTTCAGCCCCTTTATATCCACTGTTAATCCTCGGTAATGTATGAAGCAATTGTTCAGAACAAGAGCAACACTAAGCCAACTTCAAATTGTCTGTTAAAAAATGAGCTCATATTCCACACTTGTCTAGTAAAAGTTCACATGAGAGTATGATCAATGGACCGGTACTAAAATAAGTAACCATATGAGCGTGCACAAATTAAACGGTATCGCATAGTATAGTAACATAACTAGTACATGTGCGATGTGAACCGTACGCCAGGCAGATTCGACCTTAATTCGATCTACCTACAAGTGCATGATGGAAACTTTTCATTGTGGGGTGCCTCCGAATATTTAAATTGAGTCCGATCAAACTGTTCTCCCCAAAATGTTCACCCCAAATCAAACTCGTTGCATCTACATTTCCAATTCTATAGAAAGTGAGCCAAACCGAAGGCAGTCATAAAGATATATGGTACAAAGACTTTTAGTGTATAGGTATGAAAGTTTTAGCAACAGCGGCTTTCAAAACCATTGCAGCTTCATCAACAGCGATGAAACGAGTTTCTTGAATATCATTTTCAGGACAAGCATTGTTTACAAGATCGGTCCCTAATTCACCTTTGATTGCCATTTGTAGATTGCATACCATGTTGTGTTGCTGGAGGGTACGCCTCGCCGTCTTGTTTGAAGACTTCTCATGGGTTACCATTACATGTCTGCCATGAAATAGGGAGGCGCTAAACAGTGAAAGCATAACAACAATGCAGACGTAACCCACACCATATCATTTTTCATGAGAAAAAAATTTCTAACGAAAATTTTTGAACAATTGTCTCGGATAATGAGGCGCTGAAGAAGGCTAACACCGGTAGCAAATAGAATAAATAAATAGATATAGTTAGTTTTGAAGTGGTTCTAGAACAGAACGAATGTTCAAAATGCTTCCATTTCATCAAGTCAACAACCGCGAGATGCGCGACTGTTTCAGCCCGTATATGATGAGCCCCAGCTAGGGAAGGGCATCGAAATATAATACATAGATGATAATGTAATGTTGAATAGCAAGTGACAAATCTTGAGAGCCTAGAAAAATTATTTTGTTCCGGATATTCTCCGATTACCCCAAGTTGTCGCTATTACGTGACTGAAATAAATCAGCTAGACTATCTAAGAGCATAGCGAAACATGGAATGCTTTTAGTCATCGATCCAGGACATTAAATAGGGATGGTTTTTCTTCGGACGGCGATTGACCGACGATAACCCGCCCAAATCACAACGGAGTGACCAAAACCTTCCCTAATTGCAACGATCCGACGATAGCCTATATTCTCTCGCACGCGCTAGTACGCGAATATGCCACAATTAAAATATGATCTGACTTCATCTTGACAAAACTAATATTTTCGCACGCGAGGCCGTGCGGACTTACCTGAATCAACGACGGTCGCGCCCTACGGGGGAGCCTATTATGACTCACGTTGAGGCTCTGGTGGAAATGAGGCCCAAATCAAAACAAATTCGACGCTAGCCCTCCCTAACCTAAACTCGTTGACGATATTCTTTAACAATCTCAGCTGGGCGACGGTAACCCTTCCATAATCTTAGCTGGCAGATTAAAACACTGCTCTAATCTTGGTTGAAACACCAACTATGACAATAATCGCTCAGAGTCGGTTTTCTACAACTTGTTCACGTGTACGCTAAAGGCGACCGCTTTGAAGGTGATTGGTTCAAGTGTTCTGGAAAAGGCCCCTCGCAATGACTGTATTTTCCGCGTTTATTTATTGTAATCCAATATTTCTACCGCAGACTCTAATAAGCGCTAAATGAGCCACTTCTTACGACGCTAACAAGCCGAAGAACGGTGTCCATTGAGCGTGATGGGCCAAGTTCTGCTCGCGAAAGATTGCATTGCCTGATTGTTCGTACTGTTTGGACCAAACACTTGGTGCGTGTCGTCCTCTCACGAAACGATACTTAGAACTGGCATAATTGGGCCTGCCAGTTGAACCAACGCCGCAGTAATGGCAGCACACATGGACCAGGCAAGGCACTGAGGATGAGCGGGTTTGGGACGTGCGTACTGAAGACGCCAGTAATAGGGTCATTTCGCATTCTGTTTCTGATATCCCTGCATGGTGAGTGTTGGTTTGAAGTGTGCATGTGCATATGACGATCTTCTCTAGGTCTGGAAAAAAAGCTTAACGTACAATAGCGAAAAAAATTCGTTTATGGTTAATCTATACCCGGAAAAAAAATCGATTTTCCCAAGTGAATTTTACGTACATATAAATATTTCTGAGATTTTATATCTGACCGAAGCTTCTTAATGAATAGTATCAATTAAACTTCTGAGGAGTTAAAATATCGACCGGTAAATGATCTTTGAATTTTTTTCTTAATCTTCAATCTTAAACAATATTTTTTCGCTACTGTGCATACATACTTAAATATGTTCAATCTTATCCAGATATATCGGGAACGAAGCTCAAAATTACCCTGTTCCTAGCGTTTATAGAACTATCAGGGAAATAATATATTATTTATGCGTTTTTGTTCCAACACCCCTTTAATGACATCGCATCTATATATGTAAGTACATCAACAAAATAGAATAGTTTACTATGTAAGACTAACTAATAGATTATATAATAACTTTCCACTAAATGTTTGAGTTATGAAGGAAAATTATGATTATAATTCAATATGAAGCATGGCCTACACATAATATCATAACAAAACTATATCTTCTTTTCCGTCTTAGCCTAATCATGAACGAATTGTCTCCCGCTACAAACAAGCATGAATACGAACATCCTTAGTGAGAGGTTGTTGTAATGTACGCGCATAACGAACGTTTTAATCGTATTGGTGGCACTGCACATGCTGTATGTAAAGTCATAGATCTGTTTGCTCCTAGACTGTAGCCCAGCCCCACGACCGTGATAAGGTTTGCAATGAACGCACACCCAATAAACCGTAACAAAGACTGCTGAGTCTAACCTTTTTTTTCTTCTGATATTTGTTTCAATTTCTTGACTTTGAAACGCTTTCAATTTTATAGGTACAAATAATATCAATGGTATGATTATTTTTACATCGTAGAATTCGATTAATATTCACTGCACGCGGAGAAGCTACTTCATTGGGTCTATATTATATATTTAGACGCATGTTCAGAAGTCATTACCTGTCATTTGGGGGAGAAAATCGTGAAAATATCCTGTACAAAATATATAACTCAAAGTTACTATTTGTTGGAATCGAATCGAATGTGATTACAAAGAGCCAGGTTGTCCCAAAACCATAATAAATTACATTCTTCTGGCCTTGTGTTCCATATCCAGGGAAGAGCCACTTAGTGTAGTCTATATTGATGTATCGTAAATCCTCATGCAAACAATAGGAATTGAGTTTGTGAGATGATCTGAGCAATTGGAATAAATTCCCTGAAGCAGTGTAGGGTATACCCTGAATAAATTCACTGAAGCAGTAAAGGGTATACCCTGAATTAATCCACTGAAGCAGTGTAGGGTATACCATGAATTAATTCACTGAAGCAGTGTAGGGCATACCCTGAATTAATCCACTGAAGCATGTAGGGTATACCCTGAATTAATCCTCTGAAGCAGTGTAGGGTACACCCTGAATTAATTCACTGAAGCAGTGTAGGGAATACCCTGAATTAATTCACTGAAGCAGTGTAGGGTATGCCCTGAATGATTTCACTGAAGCAGTGTAGGGTATACCCCTGAATTAATCCATTGAAGCAGTGTAGGGTACACCCCGAATACATACACTGAAGCAGAAGAGGGTATGCTCGGAATTAATTCACTAAAGCAGTGTAGGGTATACCCTGAATTAATTCACTGAAGCAGTGAAGGGTAAACCTTGAATTAATTTACTGAAGCAGTGTAGGGTATACCCTAAATTATTTCACTGAAGCAGTGTAGGGTATACCCTGAAATAATTCACTGAAGCAGTGTAGGGTATATCCTGAATTAATTCACTGAAGCAGTGTAGGGTATACCCTCGAATTAATTCACTGAAGCAGTGTAGGGTATACCCTGAATAAAATCACTGGAGCAGTGTAGGGTATACCCTGAATTAATCCACTGAAGCAGTGTAGGATATATCCTGAATTATTCCACTGAAGCAGTGTAGGGTATACCCTGAATTAATTCACTGAAGCAGTGTAGGGTATACCCTGAATTATTCCACTGAAGCAGTGTAGGGTATACCCTGAATTAATCCACGGAAGCAATGTAGTGTATATCCTGAATCAATTCCCTGAAGCAGAGTAGGGTATACCCTGAATTGATGTAATTTCACTAGACACAGGATCAGTTTATTTATAAATTTGTCAATTTCTTTAGCGAAAACATGTGTGGGCGATCACTAAACGTGTGATTTATTTGCGAAATTCAGTGAGTACACGTACTTCAAAGCCAAGCATAATGCCGCAATGATTCAATTAGAATCTTCCTTACACATCGCAAGAAATGAAAGAATCATGGCACATATATTTTAGTAAGCGTAGAACATATTTTAAGTTGCTGAGTTTTCAAATACAGCAACTTGCAGGGATTTTAAAGTTATTTTTTTATTGGTTCGTGGCAAGCATTTTACACATTCTTGGCAGATTGATCAGCCCAGCCTTCCCTCAATCTGTCAGCGGCTCCATTCTCTTCAAAAGGTCTTGTGTGTTGAATGCGGCCGGTAATAGTCACCAGAGCCGGAGGAGGAAGAAGCCTAACAAAAGAAAGGGGAGAGGAATAGTGAATTGGGAGCGATGTTTGCGAGCTCGCGTTGTTTTCCTCTTCATTGAGTCTCGAATAAGAATATTTTCTCTTGCTTCATTAAAATCCTTGTTCGGACGCACGAACATGTTGCCTCCTTTTCTCTTGCCTCGTTGTTGCATCGTTTTCTCTTGCCTCATTGCTGCATCGTTTTCTCTTGCCTCATTGTTGAAATCGTGCTAAATACGTGCGACCTTAAATAAATGATCGATAATCAGTACTTGAAGAGGAGCTCGATTACGAGGAGCGAATAGACTAATTTGATTTCAGAATAGGTATTAGAGATGAACAAAAATGAATAGGCGACATATTATTAAAAATTTTAATTGCCAATTAAGGAACACTGACCTACCGATTAAAACCAACCCAATATTTTCGAAAAATAGACATGTTGACTATGATAGGCGAACGACTATTTCTGATGATAAATAAGTGCGATTCAGGACAATTCTGGAAATTTGATTCGAGGAAGTATTATTATTATTATTAATATATTGCATGAATTATTTATTGGACGCTTCCAACGTAGCCTCCAGGACCTGGAGGGGTGGCCTTGAGAAAGAAAGAGCCAGCAGCGTTCATATTGATGGCACAAAGTGCGTGTCCACGCAGCTGCTATCGAAGAAAGCGCAAAAAAACAGAATACCTTAAATCTACGCCTCAGCTGTTCGAAAAGTGACCGCCAGCATCGTCAGACTGCCTTACATCCATCGTCTCAGCGGTTATGAAAATGACCACAGGCATTGTCAGACTCCGCTGCTACAAGACGAATGCAGTGTCATCGAGGGCCGGAAATGCCTTAGGAGCTTGGACTGCCATTTATGCATTGTATAGCTTCTCTAAAAATGTCTACCAGCGTCGTCAGACTGCCGAACATCCGCCGCCTCAGCTGCTCTAGAACAGACCACCACCAGCATCATCACACTCTCGCACATCCATCGCTTCATCTGAAACTGAGCACAGGCATTGCCAAACTCCCTTACAAACCTCGTATTAGCTGCTCTAAAATTGACCAAAAGCATCCTACGACTGTCTTACATCTATCGCCACAACACCAACATCATCAATCTCTCACACATCCACTGTGGTATCTAGAAGTGGCCACCAGCATTGCCGGACTGTCTTCCAAACATTGTCATAGCAGCTCTGAAAGTGGCCACCAGCATCGCCGGACTGTCTTCCAAACATTGTCATAGCAGCTCTGAAAGTGGCCACCAGCATTGCCGGACTGTCTTCCAAACATTGTCATAGCAGCTCTGAAAGTGGCCACCAGCATTGCCGGACTATCTTCCAAACATTGTCATAGCAGCTCTGAAAGTGGCCACCAGCATAGCCGGACTGTCTTCCAAACATTGTCATAGCAGCTCTGAAAGGGGTCACCAGCATCGCCGGACTGTCTTCCAAACGTTGTCACAGCAGCTCTGAAAGTGGTCACCAGCATCGCCGGACTGTCTTCCAAACATTGTCATTGCAGCTCTGAAAGGGGTCACCAGCATCGCCGGACTGTCTTCCAAACATTGTCATAGCAGCTCTGAAAGTGGTCACCAGCATCGCCGGACTGTCTTCCAAACATTGTCATAGCAGCTCTGAAAGGGGTCACCAGCATCGCCGGACTGTCTTCCAAACGTTGTCATAGCAGCTCTGAAAGTGGCCACCAGCATCGCCGGACTGTCTTCCAAACGTTGTCATAGCAGCTCTGAAAGGGGTCACCAGCATCGCCGGACTGTCTTCCAAACGTTGTCATAGCAGCTCTGAAAGGGGTCACCAGCATCGCCGGACTGTCTTCCAAACGTTGTCATAGCAGCTCTGAAAGTGGTCACCAGCATCGTCAGCCTGCCTGCGTATATCCGTCGTCTCAGCTGCTCTGACAGTGACCACCAACATCAAAACACTCTCACACATCAATTGTATCATCTGAAAATGACCACCAGCATCGTCAGACTGTCTCATCCATCGTCTCAGCAGTTCTGAAAAGGAGGTCATGGGAGGCAAGTAGAATCGGACGTGGAGGTTGAACCAATTGCATTTAAATTTGTTTCTTTCCATCGCATTTCCGAGAGGTCTCGAGATGAACATCCTAGAAGTCATCAGGAATCTCCCAATAGGAAATATATAAGTAACACACTTATTTAAATACAAATATTTTTTTTGACGTTTGGACGCCACCGGTAAAATTTCTCCGGCCCAGAAATTCTTGAGTAGTAATAAAATAAAATTTAACCGGTTCTGATATATAAACTGTAACTAAGATTATGAACAATATTTGACGCTAATTTACTGGATGAAAGTGATATTTGAATTATTTGAATGAGCAAACTTTAATCTATCGTATTTGGTGCTGAATCCATCGTCGAATGACACCGCTTCATCTTCCCATCCTTAAAGCTTCATCTATATTCAGGACTGATTATTACGTAACAAGTCATAAGATATATTGATCATGCAATATTTTGCAATAATTGGGCCTCAAATATCGACAAGGAAAAAAAACAGAATTTAGTAACAGATGTTGTTCGGAAGAGAGGCATAAATAACATTTCCAATTCAAGTAACAAAAGTATGCTTCCTAATATTTACAGAAATGTTTTGTTGGGGAGTTATGTTTTCCATTTGAACTAACTATTCAGTTTCCATCAACAACAAAATATATTTGTCTGCAGAGGATCAGTAACAATTAAGTTTGTGTAAAGAAGTTTACCTAATGGAAATATTTTTTTTTATAGGGCACACAGTTACATACAATATTCCCTGATTCCATTGAAAATCTTGATTTAGATGAAGTGCATGGAAGCAAATCTGGCTGTTCAGAACGAATGTACAGTTAACAATGCAAGCAATACTATTCTTGGAACGAGATTCCTTTCCTACACATGCACAGATGCTCGAATTTCGTGCTTGTTCTGCGTATGAAAGTGTTCGTTTGTGTTTGTTACCTGCAACACTTGAGAAGAGCGGACGGGCCCACCACGTCCTGGGCGGGGAGTTCATTCTCTGCACATATTCCCAAGTGTTGCATTCGTTTAGAAACGGTCTCGGGTTCCGCGAAAGATTGAAGTGCCTTTACTTTTAGATCTCTCTCTACATCATTTTGAGATTTTACTTTTTTTCCAACTGAAGGCATTTTTATTCGAGAAGATATGCATGCTAACCGAAAACCTTGAATTTACATATAGAAAGGCAGGAATATACGAGACCTAACACACACGTTTGCTCGTTGATTTGTAGTTGATTAGTTATCCCTTATGACAGGCTGATGATACACTTTTTTAACTTTATATTATTATATAT
>SDVV010035032.1:797-11107 GCA_016164225.1 Gammarus roeselii
AAATTTGATGTGATGTTGTTGCTTTGTTTGTGTTGTCAGCGGTTGTGTGCAGTTGTTGACTGTCTTCATTGTTTTGTTTTCTTTGGACCTATTGAGCGCATTCCGACCAGCGTCCTGCTGCAGTACTTGTACAGTGCTGTTCATTTTGATTGCTGGCGCGCTGAGGTGTACTGCCTCCCATGCCTGCGTGCCCTGTTGGCGGGGCTGTTGGGGCTGTGGGGGGCTGCAAAGGTGAGATACAAAGGTGAGATGCTATTCGTAGTGTGTTGCTTCCTGCACGGAGTGATGGTTGTGCTGATAGTAAGTTTGGCATAGCTGCTTCTCATTTTGAGCGCTTGTGTTGTCAAAGCTCCAACCTATTTATTCTGCCAGAAGCATCGGGTAGTTGCAGCAGCCATTCATATGCCACATGGATGAAGATTCTGCAAAACATTCTGGCCAGCAACTATTGGAGCGATCAAGAAATTGTGGACACATGTGGTCGATCTGCTCAGGTTCCAGACAGGGTCAAAGTGGCTGTTTTCCTGGACAATGACTATCATTCGAGTGCATCTGAGCAGAGTGAAGGGATCATAAGCGGGAGCTCACAAAAATCAAACCTTGGTTTGGAAGACCTCCCCATTGCATCTTCAAATACAATTTCATACAACCAAAGGAAAGTAACACAGATGAGGCTGTATGAAGAAGAAATTTCAAGTGAAGACAAAGAGTCTGAGGACATCTCTGAGGACAGTGAGACTGAGAACTGTGGACCTATTACTCAAAGAAGAACATGCGGCAGAATTTCCCGGGAAGTTGTGACCCCTGAACCTTTTGATGGTAAAGGGGCCCAAACATTGAAGCAGTTTTTTTCAGCCTATGAGCGTTACTTTTCAAAAAGATACAAAGGAAGTGAACGTGATTGCACAAGAGTACTTGGAAGGTTCCTATTGGGCAATGTTAAAGAAGCATTTGATTCACTTGGTGGTTGTAAAATTAAATATTCACTGATGAAGACTTTGCTGTCAAAGTGGTACAGGTCACAGAAAATTATTAGTAAAGTCCGGAGTAAGTTGGAGTTTGAGAGAGCTAGTATGAAGGAAGGAGAGACTTTTTCAATATATTTCATGAGGCTGGAAGAAATTGCCAGGAGGGCTTTTCCCAGGGATGCCAAAACATGGGCTAAAAACTTAGGGGATAAGGTCCTGAACACTGTACCACGATGGTTTGTGGAACGAATTGAGACGGTAGAGGAATTTAAGGTAGTTGTGAATTTGGGAAGATCCATCACCTGGGGAGAAATTGTTTGTCTGGGCAAATATCATGATCGAAAGAAAAAGAAAACTGAACTCTATGGTAGTACAACTGAACCTGAGGGCCCAACTTCTTCATGCCAGCAACCCATGGTGCTCGACTTTGGCGTGGATAAACCTAGTGATGTTCAAGAGTCCTCCACTGGCAGAAGAGGAATCAAAATATTCAGCAACAGCCAGTGGAGAAAGGAAAGAAAGGCTTTATCACTTTGTTTTTTCTGTGGACGTCGTGGGCACGTGGAGGCTAGGTGTTGGACAAAACGGGGTGCTTGTCCATTGTGTGGAAGTTTGGAACATACTTCTCACAGTTGTTCTAGGCTTCCTTTTACTGACAGTATTTCACATCTGGGCATCGACTCTTCAATTGACAACCATTTAGGAGGTGATCATGCACAATTGTATTGGAATGTTGCACATCAAAACCATGTCTATCCAGCTCATCATGTAGCCTAAATAAGTTAAATTTAAACTGTTCAGCTCCAACACTGTAGGGATAGTGAAGAAGCTTGCTTCAGAAAATCCTCATGATAATTTTGATGTGCCAAATCCAAAAACTTCTGATATTGCGCTGCCTGGTACATTTGGTTGTTTGGGGCTGGACTCCAATTTTGGCAAGCAGCTTAATGCCAAAGATATTTTTATGTTGCGTCCACTGCTTGCATAAGAATACCAATTGGTTAGTCAGGAAATACAAAACATATGCAATGAGCCAGTGAGTGATTTTGTTGTGAGCAGGGAAATTTCATTTGTTGAAAGTGCAGTTGGTACCACACAGTTATTTCTTGATGTTGTTTTGACTCCTAGAGATGAGACCTGGGATATCTTACCTATTTCTGTAAAAAGTAGCTAAAATCTGTTCTTCAGATGCTATGAATAGCAATTCAAGTTTGGATCCTGTACATCTCTCCTATTGCAATGTAGATTTGTTCATTGCTCACAACATGTGGCTTTAGCCTTAATCATTTGGTTCCAACAAGAGCCCAAAATCTTTTCACTGAAGTCATTGATGGTGTATTTGATAAGATACTTGATTAGTGAGTGTAGTCAGAGAGAAAATATCCTGGATCAGTCATGATTATTACATTAAAATGTGTAAAAGTGTCACTTCGTATTTGATAAGATATCTAAAGTCAATTGGATACATTTTCTCTAGCCCTGATCTGGTGGGGAGGGATTTTGCATTGTAGTTGATAACTGCAAAATCAGCTTTGGTCAAGTTATTGATATTGTCTTGCATTCCATCAAGCTTGAAACAAGTTGGTGGGGAGGAGTGTTGTAGGGCGTGCCTACTGCTACTATTGGTTGTATTATAAAGTTTTCTAATTGCTTGTTTCAGTCTTGAATTTATTAATTATAAATGAACTATTTTGTTTCAGAATATAAAGTTTATGATTTTAGCTGCACTGGCAGACAAATGGGAGATAGTGGTCCTCAACTGTGTTTTGTGGTGATGAACCAATTTTTAGCCATGCTGCTGGAAGTCATTGCAGATTCCATAACTACTCTTGGTTGCCTCGGCTTCCTTATTGTGCTCTGTGTTCTGTGAAGTATAGTGAAACTTGTGAACGCATTTTGATTCTCCCCTTTGGTGCACCTGGTCCCCATATCAAATAAATTTGTTTGGTGGATGCCTTTCTAGATCCGTTTGCTAGAGGACTCTGTCTGTGAGACGTGAACAACTACTAAAACTCCATAGTAATAGGTGTGACGTAGTTGGTCCCTGGTAGACAGAACTTCTACCACAACTTGAATTAATTAGGGAGTTAGCTGCTCAGTGATCTGGTGGTCTATGGCAACAAATGACTAGACAGAACAAGGTAATATTATAGGTTTACTTTATAATAATGGAGTCCTGCAACAAGATGGTAAGTAACACTACTTACTGGGTAGAGCAGGTTGACTAATACCCGTATACAGCTGAGCTGAAAACGAGAAACTGACGAGTTGACCAGTCACTTCAGGGCAGCATCAAGCTTAGCTCAGAAGAGCACAGCAGCATTGGTACTTCTTATGGAGCAAGTTCCAGATTGGTGAAGTAGGCGGGATAAATATCGCACACACCTCAGCCTTCACATGCAGCTACACCATGCATTCTAATTCAAAAGAGGTCAAGCACTAGGTAGGGCAGAAAGAAGAAAAGGTGCAAGTGACTGGAAGTAAGCTGGTTGAAGTAAGAGACTAAAGCCAGTGGAACAGGTTAGAGTATTGGTGTATCATTGAGCATGTTAATGACACTATAGATGAAGCAATTGCCCAACTGGTATGTTGTGGTGACTAGGTTCTGGGTTGAAGCAAGCAGTATGCCCCAGGAAAACAGTCCCACTGGATCAATGCGCTTCAGTTAGGTCTCATGCTAGTTGGGTTACACAACCCTTAGTTAAATAAACATGCAGTTGCCAAAATAGTAGAGGAGAGTAGTTGGCAGGCTAGTGGATACAGTGGCACCTATTGTACTTGCGAAGTTCAAGCTGGAGAGAAGAATGCAGGACAGGCTGGAGCAACAACAGGAGCAATAATACTGCCTGCAGGGCTAGTAAAGAGCGGGTAGCTTACCTCTACATGGCAGTCAAGAATACCAAGAATAACAGTGAGGAGGACCCCTGGCTCTGCTAGTCATAGACTCAGACTGGTAGCAGCCAGTTGAGAGCAAGCAGGTTGAGCCCAAAACAGGGTGCCCCTGCAACAAAGCAGCAGGAATATGGTATACATCTCTTGATAAATAACATCCTTGGACCCAGGTACGTGTAAGAAGCATGGAATGCGGTAAAGGAAGATTATGCAATACTTAGAAACTGAATCAAGGAAAAACTAAGATGAATATAAAGGTTCCCAGCACCAGTTACCCCTCACCACAAAGACTAGCCTAAGTGAAGTAACGGGTACTCACCAAAGTGGGGCCTTGCTGAAAGGTGATGGGTCCTCTCAGATTAGACAGGTGCATGCAAGGTGCAAGTTAAAGTTGAAGCTGAAGCAGATTGAAATAGATTGCAGTATAGCTAATGTAAGCAACAATGAGCATGCAAGCAATAAAATAGGAAAGTAAAATTCTGCCTGACTAGCAGAAGAACACAGGGAAGGGAAGTAGGGAAGATCAAGTTTGGAGGCAGAACATAAATAATAAGTAAACAAGAAAATGGTTCAGTTCTGCCTTTTCAACAGGCTAGAGAAACACCGAAACATGGCAGTCAAAGTTAACACTGAGGAGGACCCCTGGCTCTACTAGTGATACTCAGACTGGCAACTGCCAGTTGAGAGAATGCAGGACGAGCCCAAATCTGTGTCTGTCCTGACAGAACTAAAGTCAGCAATGTCAATGAAGGATGATGCAACAGAAGGTAACAAGCAGGTTTCACTACACAACAGTCAATACATGAATACACTGCTTCAGAAACAAATTTGAGATAAATTACCTTTATTAGCTAGTGAGTTGACGTTTACATAGCCAACTTAAAAAAAAATCACTTTAAAACTGCTGGGCTCAGCGCAGGAGAAAATTCTGATCATTTGACCCAGTAGTCCCACCGCTCCAATTGGGAGCACCACCACCACCCCGACCAGCCAGAACAGCACTGCAAATAGTCACAGCCACACCACGACCAGCGGTAGCCCCACAGCCAGACGCAGCAACACTGCAACCATCGGCATCAGAACAGTGACCAGTCAAAGCAGGACCACAACCAAACAAAACAACACCACCACCAGCCCCAGCAAGACTCCCACCAGCGGCAACAGCACCACCACCTTCTATAGCAACACTACCAGTCACAGCAGCACCACGACCAGCTGCAGCAGCACCACGACCAGCTGCAGCAGCACCACGACCTGCCACAAAAGCACCGCGACAAGTCACAGCAACACCACGACTGGCTGCAGCCCCACAACCAGACGCAGCAATACCGCAACTATCGGCATCAGAACCGCGACCAGCCGCAGCAAAACCGGGACCAGTTGCAATAGCACCACAACCAAAAGCAGTGCGGGTCACCACCCTGGCATAGCTGCCTTGAACGGCACCAAAAGCAGCGAGCCCCCTATTCCAACGCTGCCAGGCACCACCAGCACCACAGGCCACTTCTGAGACAGCCCCGCGCTCCTCCCCAGCCCACAGCGGGCTCCTATTTCTGAACAGCTCTTGGCGTTGTTTGTATGCAAAATCCCTCTGAATGAATACATTTTCACACCTGTCCTTACTTTTCAATTTCCTTGCATTCATCAAAATCTCACTCTTTGCATTGTCATCATAGATCTTTGCTCCAAACATTCCAATCTGCTCATTTACTCTATGGATCTCATGCAGGTTGCATTCAGACCCAATCAGTTGTCCCACCACGCCCTGAAGACCAGTCTTCATATTACCCACCATCTCACCCAGGCCTCTTAGGATTACATTGTTCCAATTTCATCTGCTCCTGGACCTCCTGCACCTCTTCCCGAATAACTTCATTCAGTTTGCAAGGACCATCCATCTCAAAGATAGAAGGTGTTACCACATCTCTGCTCTTGCTGGCCGGACGATGACTGCGCTGTTTGTAATGATAGGACGATGGCATTGGAGGGTTGCAGATGTCAACATCGCGGTCCTCAGCAGAACTGGAGGAGCTGGAACTTGATGTGCTGTCCTCCAGAGCATCAGATGATGACACACATAAGTCAATCACCAATGTGTCCTTACCCTGCTTCATTGTCTTGGCATTCCTCTTGGGGCCCCTCTTTATCATCTTCTTCTCCTCCTTCTTCGTAGCTGTCTTCTTGGTCTTTTATTAGGGTTAGCTTGCAATGCAACACCAACCAAACTTAGGCTGGTAACTGATTGGCAATAATTCTTGCTCACCCCAAGCTCCAAACTTGCTGAGGAAGTCCCAACATGGTACAAACCAACTCAAGATGCATTCTCGAGGATGTGAATGCATCGCTCAGCTGCATAGACCCTCGGCCAATAATGGCTTCTGACAATGGCCTCCAGTGTTTCGTACCATTGCCTGTATGTCAGGCAGTCCTCGGTGTTCCCAAAGGTGAACAAGTCAAGGTCCCTGGTGATCAGTTTCTTCAGGTGACCAACAGCAACCAAATTAATAACCAAGTTGAAGATTAAGATAGTTTAGGACAACTTAGATATAGCAACAGGTGATGATAAGTCTGAAACAAACAGAAAAACTAATCATTACATATGTAAACACACACAAAAATGAAATAACACTCCGGAAAACACATGCATAGGCAAGGAACCATGTAACCAGGATAACAGACTGCTTGGGCTCATAAGCAGAACACACCCAGTAACAACACTTGGTTGCAAACTTTCACTTAAGCCCAAGCGTTCAGATTAATTGGTTATGCTTGCCATTTACTACCACTACTACTGAAGCTTCCTTCATACTAAGAGAGTAATGTGGCTACTGCACTGGGTGAGTTGTGAAGTGAATAAGTTTGGGATGCATTTATTTTGTAAGCATTGCATCAGTTTAAGTTAAGGATTACCATGATTAGGCATGTTTTGGGGTTATGGTTTGTCTTATTATTTGATATATTCTTTGTGCTTTGGTATATTTGGCTGCAAATTGACTTTGGATAAATTCATATTTGGTTAATAATTTGTTAGTGTCAGATATTATTTTGTGCTTGTTCTTGATTATTTTGCTGTCTTTCACTGCTTATTGTTGGTACAGTGCTTTTGCTCATATATGTTTTGCTTTGTTCAAATCTCCCTTTCAGTCATCCTTATTTGCATATTCTGGTATTTAATTTCATTTTTTACTTGCTTTTATTTTCTTGTGTCAATCATGCTTTGCTAAAGTATCTCCAATTTACATTTTGATTTTCCGTATAATTTTCCTTGTTGTTTGCTTGCCTTCTGGGGTGTTCTGGCATGATAGATAAGATTAAAGTAAATTCAATTTAAATACTTCTAAATGAATTAATTTTAATTATTCCTCTCAGGAACTTCAAAGGAAGCTTTTTCAGCTGACCATGAACTGTATCTGTTCACTACAATTTTGCACACATTGGGAGAGATAAACTCATGGACCTTTCGTCAGATCTGGTTTGGCATCCATCCAAATATAAAATTTGCAGTGACATTTGCACCACCTGTCATCACTGTCAAATAACTAAAGAGTTTTCACCTATTCTGAAACACCCCATTCTCAAAATTTATTCACAATGCCCTTTTGAACTCATGGCAGCTGATCTTGTTTCATTGCCTAAGACCCCTTCTGGGCATGTTGGCTGTTTGGTAACCGTTGACCACTATTCTAAGTGGAAAGCCATAGTCCCCATTAAAAACAAACTAAGTTCCACAGTTAATAAAGCGTTAGCATCTTGAATTTTTCCCTTTCTGCCAGCACTGCTGTCAACTCTACTGACGGATAATGGCCCAGAGTTTATTTCACATGATTTTGAAGAGTTTCTCAGTTGTGTAAATGTGTCTCACCAGCTGACTACCCCATACTGCCCATCATGCAATGGTGCAGTGGAGCTAGTTAACAGAACAATTCAGGTTTCTTTGCGCAGTTTAGCTCAAGAGGGCAGTAGGTGGGATGAGCACTTTCTAAAGCAGTAATAGTTTACAATAATACCTTCCATGCAGAAATTAAAATGTCTCCCTCTAAATTAATTCTGACTAAGCCTCACAGATGTATCTCAGATGTGCTCCTTGGAAAGGTAGAAGCATGGCCATCCCAACTTCCTTCCCTTCAAGATTGGTGACTCTGTTTTGATGAAATGCTAACATAAGGGATTCCTTAACACTAACAAACTTGCCTCTAAATTTAAAGGGCCTTCCATTGTGTCCAGAGTGATAGACAAGGAAGTAACCTACCAAATTAGTACCTGAAAGCTTGGAGATAAGTAGAGCACACCATTCACAGTTGCAACTATTCAAACATCCTCCCGAGTACTTGGTCAAACACAAATTTTTTAGTCAATTGTGTAATGTTGGAGATGTTCTGAGCAATGATGTTGAAACTCCCATTCATGTCTCATTTTCAAGTTCAGAGTTAGATGCTTTGTCAAGAGTACCCTTGGTTAGTTCCAATCCATTTTGTGAGTGTATTGGTTGTTTGACTGGGACTGATCCTGCCATTACCAGTTCTGATAGTTCTGAGGAGTCAGAGATTGCAGATGCACAACCTGAAGCAGATTGGTCTGGATTTTCCAAAGGTTTGGTTGGTTCTCAGCACCATTTCTCACAACCTGCATTACCATTTCCAATGGAAAACATTTGCTGTGAGGGGTGTATGTTTAAAACTCATTTAGAATCAGTATTACTTTTTTCAAATTTCAAGTTAAATTCAACCGTTTCTTTTTTTTGAGCTAAGTGCTCCCTTGGTTGATTCACTTTTAAATTCTAATTTGAATTCAACAGAAAGTGGTTATGAACTGGACAGTCCCATGACATCCAAATATTTATTCAAATATAAATGTGGCAGAAGGTTTAAATGAACCAAACATTCCATTGATGAATTCAATTACCAGTTTAAATGTATGTGATTACCTCACTGGGAGTCCACAACGGGATTATTATACCCTGATGCCTGACTGGCAAGAGGAGATGTGGGAGATGTCTGAGGGAGAACATGTGCCCCTTGCTTTAAGTGATTTACAGAGCAACCAATTTTCTTCATTTATTCATCATGAGTCTTCTGTGCAGAGTCATGACAATGTGTCGAATCCTCATTCAATCAGAGTGCCGGAGGATGCTAATTTGACTGAGGCAACTTGCAATGTTTCCAATGCATCTGATGGGTCATTGTCGAAACCATAAAATTTCATTGATGATTCATTCAAGGGGTTTGTGAAATCAGTTCAGTCGAACACCAAGTTGCAGAAATTAAATCCGTATCATGAAAAATTCATGAATGAGTTGAAAAATTCCATTCACAATCAGACAGAAGGAGTACCTGAGCAAGAACCGTCAATCTCATGTATTCAACAGACAAGATCTATAGGGCCTGCACCTTTGTATCCCAATGTCCAACCAAAAACTCTTGAGCAATTGTGATTAGTTGCTTTCCAAAAATTTAATAGTTTATCTGAATGACTTATTAGGGTTGTTGCTGAAAAAGATTAAAACTGTGCTGTACAAAACTGATTTTGGGTCAGTTGGTTTGAAGTGGTCTATGGGTCTATTACCTTTGCAGCCCCTTCCAGCAGGACCACAGCAAGTGAGGAGCAGCAGAGCCGGGGGAGGCCAGCACAGCCATGTGCGCCAGCATACTATTGAGAAAAGCAATGTTAACACAGGTATAGGAACTGGAATTAGTGCGCATTATTAGCTATCACATCAACCATCCGCATGAATGACAAAAAATAATAATAATAATAAACAAATAAATTCTAGAACAGCACACTATACAACAAAGAAGCACATGAAGAAGCAACACATCAGGACAGACACAAACACGCACCACAACCCACCACTCCAGCATCACAGCAAAAAGCAGATAAATCCAAAGCCAGGATGCCAACACGCTGCAGAAGAACCCGCCCCAACCTAAACAAACTCAAACAGAACATCACCCAAAAACTCCCCAAGTGACCTCTTGAATGCAGCCAGGGAATCTGACTCCACCACAAAATTTGGGAGGCTGTTCCACAACTGAACACACCGTGCTCCAAAGAACCTCCTCTTAATGTCCGTATTACAAGCCGGCATCAAAAGCTTATAGGGATGGCCCTGAGTTCTCGCATCAGGAGCTCTCCAAAAAATACCCCCAAGGTCGGCGCCACCATCCAACCTGCAGATGATCCTCCAGTATTCAATAAGGTCCGCCCTGAGAAACCTTCCTTTTATAGAAAATAAGCCAAGTTGCTTCAGTCTGGAAAAGTAATCCAACTCAGCAAGACCATCCACACTTCTTGTCCATCTCCTCTGCACAGACTTAAGCAATCTCAAATCCCCAAGAAAACCCACATTCCACACTGACGAACAATAATCCATGAGAGGCCTGATGTGCATCACAAAGAGGGACACCATGAAGTGAGGACTACAGCAAACGGTGGATCTCAGCAGGCTGCTGG
>SDVV010035033.1:0-11106 GCA_016164225.1 Gammarus roeselii
ACTTCGGTTTATCGTGCCAGCCCAAGGATACAGACACTTCTGTTTTGCGTGTACCCAGCCCAAGGGGACAGACACTTCTGTTCATCTCGCCTTGCCTCGCCTCATGTGAGCAGCGTCTCCTGCCCTCTCTCTTGACATTGTACCGCTGCTACGGGACTCCTCGACTTGACTTCGGACATCGTACCGCTGCTACGGGACCTCGCATCGCTGTTACGGGACATCGTACCGCTGCTGCGGGACGTCGCGTCAACAAAATAGCCGTCAATGTATGGTTAAAATAGCCGTCATTGCATAGTTAGGTCTTGATAACCTATTTCAACACTGGGAAAACAAGTGTATTAATTTATGATCTATTGGTTCGATTTTGATTTTGATTTTTATTATAGCTGTGCACATAATACCTGTCTGTTCCTTAGCAGTTATTTATTAGTATACTGACTTTTAACACTTCAAATGCAACTGGTTGTTGTCATCGCACAACAATATTTGAAAACATATTACAGCGCTGTTAGGATGCTTCTGTTAGAATAACACACTGTTAGGATGCAGCTCAGGTTCGTTTAACTTCGATTTTAGCGGTGCGTGTGTACCTACCTGTCTGTATCAGTATTCTAATGTGTTGTTGGTATTCAAATAATCAGCATTTTTAAATGAAACCGGTTTGCAGTGACAAAATATGAGGGAATTTGGAGTGGGCAGTATCATTGCACTAAACTCTGAAACCATAAACCAAGCAGCCATCGTTTGATCAAGAAAGATAATGTCCATGTTATGTTGTCAGTTTACTTATTGGGGAAATTGTAACGAAAAATATCTCAAATGAACTCAATGTCCTAAAATCTATCCCGCTATAAGAAGTAAGTTCCACTAACGCGCATCCGACGATTATCAAATCAAATCAAATCAATTAAATTTAAAATCAAAACAATGAACGGGAGCACTACTGCCAAAGTTCAACAACAAGAATATATCGAATTTATGTAACTGTTATCACTCCAGTTCCATTAGACTAAAAAAGTAACATTAGGTTATATAAAATAATTTGTCCATGAGACCTTTGTGTCAATCATAATCAAGTGGAAACTTCTGTGACTTAATAACTAGGAGCAACGGGATAAGCTTTTATCTCTATAAGGGTGCCCTCACGCCTCTCCCTCCTCCCCCGCACCCATACAACCGTTGCCAGAGCCGATCGTCCTCTACACCTCAACCGTATTCTAAGATATTACTGAAATTTCGATTTTCAACATTGTCAAATGTGGCTGGTTTTCTGTAACAAAACCACAAGTATCTTGTATCAGGTAGTATCAATGTATGGTACCACTTTACATCTTGCAGCTTAGAATCGTGCTTCGATTTCATAACGTCCCACTTACTGAATTGTAATTATTTTTTCGTCATCTTCTGATTCTCCGCTTGTCATGTCTGGTACAAGGTTGGTGTCCAGAATCATGATATCATTCCTTTATTGAGAAGCAGATGGGAGCAGCTACGAGTTAGTTTAGCTTTGCATCCAAGCCAAATCCCGCAATAGGAAGTAATCTTGCGCTAACGATGGCTTATCCAAAACAGAGACAGTGTCACCCAATATCTCATCTATAACAGAGACAGTCAACACGGATACCCGATTGCTAGCTGTTGAATTAAAATTGGAAAACGTGCGGAAACAATTTAACGATTTTAAAGATCTGATAAGCAGCGAATTAGCAGCAGTCAAAGAAACTGTCGAGGCCACCCAAAATCAAGTGAACGAACTCCAAGTGCACCAAAACTCCGAATTTGCCAAGAAGCTTTTATACTTAGACGCTGAGACAAACAATCGTATTAAACCGATAGAAAACCCAGTCAAAGATAGTGAGGCACTGTACACAGATGTAATTAGTAGGAGGCAGCCACGCTGTGACAATAGAACACACGTTGGAACACAATCCCACCAATTTAGACCCAATACACGTAACCGATTCGATGTATTGCCCGATGAAATGGACTCTCAGAATACAGAGGATTTTTTTGTTGTTGGTGATTACAATGTCACCTCCTTCTAATCGAATCAGCAAGAAGGGGGAATTCAACTGAAAATACTCGGCAAAGCTGATTTGAAAATTGACCAGGTCGAAGCCATAATCGCAGAGGAAATGATACATTCATGTAAGCGAATTAACATCAAACCTTCACACGCGAACCTCCATGTCACTGGCATCCTGCCCCATCCGAAACAAAGTAGATACAAGTTAAGCCAGATGATTTTACTTACCAATCGCCTAGCAACTTTCTGCAAAGCCCAAAAAATCTCTTTCTCGGATCATTGGGATACGATGATCGACCCAAAGTACTATTGCTTTTATAGAATCACCAACAAGGCTCGCATTAACACGTATGGACTTGATACCATCGAAAACATCTTCAAAAACATCGGCGCTGGACTTGTCAACGAAAATGAGTAAAAAACCGTAAACGATATCATACCAACAACTCTGCCAGCAGCGCCCGACGAAACGACACAGCAACCTCCGCCCGTTTCAACAAGAGATACACAACAAATACAAGTGCCCATCGAAGCACCACCACAGGTCCTAGCAAAAAAGTTCATGTCATCAATCCAGTCTTAGTTGGAGGCAGTAGTCGCAGCTCCGCAACAACCCGTGTAGACGAAAACGAAAATCTTGGCTCCGACACAAGACCTCAGAGTAGAAGCAAAATAAGTCAAGCAAATCAAGTCAATGTGACTAACGGTACTCTCAAATGTTACTACGAGAACGCTAGAAGTCTCAGAGACAAAATCGAAGAATTAGGTTTCCCTTCAATGAATGAAAGTATTGACATAATAGCAATCACGGAATCGTGCATGAAATTGAGCACCAGGCATTACTTAGGTGAAATACTTTCCCGGTTACTCACTATTTCACATAGATAGACAAGGCCGAGAGGGCGGAGGAGTGCTGTTTCTTGTGAAAAACGCTCATCAAATATTAGAAGTTACCATTCCAAACAACAATCACAACATAGTATCAATCCAAATAGTTGGTAAACATATAAAATATCAAATCACTCTCGTCTATCGCCCCCCTAGAAGCAAGGTTGCAGATGATATCGATCTTTACGACACCCTCGTCGATGTTGTCACAACACAACACAGTATTGTGCTTGGCGACTTCAATATCTCTGACATTGATTGGGAATCAGACGAATACCCTGCTACCGGCCAACGTCTGATTGATTTTGCAGACGATAAGTTCATGACCCAAATGGTGAAGACCCCTACAAGAGGTCGCAACATTCCTGATCTCCTATTTAGTTCAAGCGACTCGCATGTCACGAACGTCGAAGTAGGCGAACTACTCGGAACTAGTGACCACAACTGTATCCGTTTTTTGATAGAGCTCGTGTTGAAATCATCAACAAACTGCGAAAAAGTCCCTAACTTCAGATTAGCTAATTTTGGTGGCTCAAGAGAGTCAATAGCGTCAGCAAATATAAGCCTCGGACAATATGTCAATCAATCGCTTGACTATTTCTTGACTGCACTGGAAAATATCGAACATGAGCAAATCCCGCGCAAAAACAGACGAACAGTAGTCTATCAGCCCAAGTACTGGAGAAGAGAATCGCAGCGCCTTCATTCACGAAAGAAACAAAACATTAAAAAACAGTGACATCCACATGACGACGTAGCAAAAAATGAACACAAAATTAGCAGGCGAGATCTAAAGAAGGTCCTGAAACGTAAGAAGAAAGATCATGAAAATGAAATTGCTGCTAATGTCAAAACTAATCCGAAACAATTTTAAGTTATATTTCGAGCCAAAAAATCAAAATCCTGAGGATATATATCATAGCGGCAAAACGAATTGAAGCCCTCACCACAGTGAACTTTCCCGAGTCGAAGTAATTAAATATATCGATAAATTTAAAGTCACCAAATCTTCAAGTCCAGACCAAATTAACCGCAGAATTCTAAAAGAGACTAGAAATGAAATCGCCGAACATTTATCAAACATTTGCACCCAATCTCTCACAAACGGCACCTGCCCCTCTAAATGGAAAGAAGCCAATGTTACCCCATTCATAAAAAAAGGGGCCAGAAGTGTCCCGGCAACTACCGTCCAATCGCTCTCACCTCAGTCATTGTCAAGTTGATGAAAAGTTGATAACGGACCAAAGTACAGAATTCCTAGAATCGAACAAATTTATTGGCGACTCCCAGAACAGCTTTAGACAACTGTTCCTGTCTTACGGACCTGCTACTCTTTTGCAGAAATATAATCGAAATCCACGACACAAAATCTCCAATCGATATAATTTACCTTGACTTTCAAAAGGCCTTTGATAAATCCCCCCGCAAGCGCCTAATTAGTAAATTGCACAGCATCGGTATTCGAGGCGAGCTTAACAACTGGATAAAATGCTGGCTTATGAACAGACGGCAGCGAGTTGTACTTAACGGAGCTTTCTCCCCCTGGGGTAATGTTACAAGCGGCGTGCCTGAAGGATCCGTAATATAATATAATATACATTAACGATCTCGATAGCAACGTCCTCTCAAACATAAGCAAATTTGCTGACGATACTAAGATCGGAGGAAAAGTGCAAACTGAGCTAGATTGTCAACAGACGAAATTTAATGTAGACAAATGCAAAGTTATGCACGTAGGTCCTCATAACCCTAAACACGGATATTAAATGCCTGGAAAGAAACTCATTCCCGTCACCGAAGAGAGAGATTTAGGGGTCATCATTAGCAACGACTTAAAAAACAGCAAGCAATGTAACAATGCTGCCAAGAGAGGCAACAAAATGCTAGGTATGATATCCCGCACTATCTCGTACAAAAACCAACACAGTATATGCCGTTTAATTCTGTTCTTCATTCCTTAGGAAAGACGTTATTAAACTTGAGAAGGTTCAACGAAGAGCTACCAAACTCATTCCTCTTGCTGCGGAATAAATCGTACGAAGACAGGCTTCGTGAACTTAATCTTTATTCGCTAGAGAAACGTCGAGTCAGAGGCGACATGATAGAAGTGTGGAAGATTATGAATGGTAAGGAAAACGTGGACCGAGCGAGCCTTTTCACTCTAGATACAAACGGAGTGACTAGGAAAAATGGATACAAAATGGTTGGGAAACGTTTCTCACTCGACATCACGCGCAATTCCTTCACGTATAGAGTTGTCGAAGAATGGAACAAACTTCCAGCGGAGGTTGTAAACAGTACTACAATCTAAACGTTAAGTCGCTGCTCGATAAGTTCTATATAAATCGCCGATAGAATAGCTAAACCGTTCTCTTTCCTTTTGTTAAAATAAAACAGAAATAGCAAACGAAGCTCTCTTAGACGTTATACTTCAGAACTTATCCTCTTGCTATCAAAAGTCAACCTAGTTTGGGCCAATAGGCCTCTTAGACGTTCTACTCCAGAACCAACCCTCTTGCTATCAAAAGACAACTAGGATTGGGCCAATAGGCTTGTTGTTGTCTTTCTGCACTTGTAAACACTTGTAATCCCCCACACCTGCCCACACCGATACCGTCACCCCACACACATATACCTCCACCCTTACCCCACCACATCATATATGGCGACATTCGGTGAGATTCTCACACCTTACTCCATGTTCGGTGAGATCCTCACACGTGACTTCATATTCGGTGAGATTCTCACACGTGACTTCATATTCGGTGAGATTATAGCTACTGACGTTACAGCCAGCAGTCACTTCAAGATGAACCTTGGTATGGACAGAGCACCTTTTTATTTTAAATTCTTAAGTGGAACTTCTGAATTATTTTACCCATTTCAAAATTGTAAACAACACATTACTAATACCTGTATGTATGAAGTAGCTAAACTTTGATTCTGATGTTTATGACGCCAATGGAGTTAAATAGAGGAAACTTCAAGGGGATATAACTTTTGTTATACTAATTTCCGCAAGAAATGGTTATGATTTCAGTCACCATAATCTTATTATGATATGTTATTTTTGTAGATATCGAATACTAGCTATTATGGGAAACGGAAATCGACGCAGTCATATCCCTGTCAAACATTATCGTCAGACGATCATGTAGTTAAGCACGATTATCATCGGTGGTAGAGTGTTATTATCTGATTGTTCTAAGATGAAAACCGACGTATATCGGATAAGTAATGTCGAAACGACGTCGGGATGATGATATCGCTTTTGAGACGATAATATCAATTGATACAGTATAATCGACGGATAATTAATCTAGAAATGAACAAAATTATTGCCTAAATAACGTGATTTTATGGTAAATTATCCTGGGAATAATGTGGGTTTATCGCGTGATTAGAGTTTTTCTTGGCTGTTAGCCCTCGAGCTGTTGGTAAATTATTCTGTGATTAACGTGTTTTCATCGCGTGATTATGGTAGAGCTGTTGGAGAATGGTCGTGTGATTAACGGGTACTTATCGTGGGATTATGAACTTTTTCAGTTGTTAGTCCGGTCTGTTTCTTTATTTGTTGATAACGGGCCGGTCTGTTTGTTATTAACAATCAATGAACGTGTTATACGTTCAATTCCATTCTCATGATCGAATAGGTGCTCTACACTTGTCAATGATATTATTATCACATTTTTGTCACCGCAAAATACGCAAGAAATTAAAAAAAAAGTGACCTTATAAGGGTAATTAAAATCAGATGAATTCACGTCATCTCAATTGTTAACAAATAGTCATTACAGTCAAAATATTGACCACTGGACTGAAAATAAACTAAAGTATATCAATATTACTTAAAAAAACATTACTCAAATGTTTCACAGTATCTATTTTTGTGAGCATTCACCCAAGCGTGGTAGAACATATAAGACAGCCTGACTAATTTCCGAACACAAACATAGTTCCGTTGTACTGCAAAAAATAGTCACAGACTACTTAAAAAAAACTATTTTCGGTATAACTCACTTGTGATTGACCCTCGAAGACATCAGTTTTGTTGACATACAACTTGAAAGACAAGATTTTGAAACAACGAAAATTGTGTGTTTGGATAAGCGCGAGATAAAAAACGAGGCGAGTGAATACAATTGATGGGAATGGATAATTAATTAAACTCGAGGGACGAGTTTTGACGTGGTCCTGCATGGTGACCGTGTTTCTGCAAGCAGTAACTATTTGCAAATTATGTCTTCGTGAAAGAGAGCGACTGATAAAGATGGAAAACGATAGGATTAAGACACTACCTCCCTCCAAACGTTAATAAGTGCCACTGCACCGTACGTCGCTGCTGATGTCAAATGAGATCATGGTTGTGCTTTGCACTCCCGTGATCAGCTGTTCCCCGAATTCTCGACCCTTCCACATTGAATGAATTCTTTAAACAATTGAGCATCACATGAATTTATAATGCAACAACCTGATCGAATGTTTGTAAGCCTTGTATGTTTACATTAAAAGATCAGACCATCATCATCGATTTGTCATTTAAGC
The DNA here is from genome assembly GCA_016164225.1 of Gammarus roeselii. NCBI lineage: Eukaryota > Metazoa > Arthropoda > Malacostraca > Amphipoda > Gammaridae > Gammarus > Gammarus roeselii. Next base: position 7,460 of record SDVV010035033.1, read on the forward strand.
GCTTTCGTAATTATTTCGAATAGGATTATCGTGATGGATGAATGTCTCTATAAAAAAAATGTTTCGAATTTGGCAGGGATGCGTACGTTTTAGGAATTTAATCTTCGAGTTGTGCAAAAGAAAATGTAATTCTAATAAATAACTACATTCATCTACGCGCATATTAGTTTCTGTTTGGTGTTACATCAAAGTAAGTGTTGTGTAGTCTCTCATAGTTTCTTACATACCCTCAGTTCATCTACTCACTGTACGTTTTTGCATCACATTTTTTCAATTTAATGATAATGTAGTCCATTTCTACTGTAACACTGCAAATTAGATATGTTGGATGAAGACTGTTAGTAAGAATTAGGTCTGCGACTGTACAGCGTAACACTCACTACTAATGCCGTTCAATAGAGTACGTTTCGAAAAAATATAACATGACAATTACTAACGATTCAATATCATCGATCCGTGTTTAGTCGATTTGATCGGTTACGCTTCAGTCATCAATAATCGTATTTGCTCTACGGTCGGTTATCGTCAATACACCTATTATCGTCCGATACAAGATGATATCCAACGATAAACTCTTATCGTCGGTTGACCGACGGTAAAAACTGAAACCCGGCGGTTATCCCATGATCGCCCAACTATAGCGTCTGACTGGGATCCTACGATAAGCAGAACAAAATGGGCCACCGGTCGTTTCCCATTAATCTGGCCGAGTCGCAACAAGCCTGAGCATAGAAGAGGTTATAAGACCATTCGATAGAAAAGCCCCGGAGCAATTTACTCTGGAGTGTTTACAAGTGTTTACAAGTGTAGGAGGACAACAACAGGCCTATTGGCCCAAACTAGGTTGCCTTTTAAATATCAAGAGGGTTAGTTCTGGAGTAGAATGTCTAGGAGGCCTATTGGCCCAAACTAGGTTGCCTTTTGATAGCAGGACGATTAGTTCTGAAGGAGAACGTCTAAGAGAGCTTCGTGTGCCATTTCTGTTTTATTTTATAACAACAGGAAATGGAACGGTTTAGCTAATTATCGGCGATTTATGTAGAACTTATCGAGCCGTGACTTAAACGTTTCGATTGTATGGCTGTTTACAACCTCAGCTGGAAGTTTGTTCTATTCTTCGACAACTCTATACGTGAAGGAATTGCGCGTGATGTCGAGTGAGAAACGTTTCCCAACCATTCTGTATCCATTGTTCCTAGTCACTCCGTTTGTATCTAGAGTGAAAAGGCTTTCTCGGTCGACGTTTTCCTCACCCTTCATAGTCTGCCAAACTTCTATCATGTCGCCTCTGACGCGACGCTCCTCTAGCGAATAAAGATTGAGTTCACGAAGCCTGTCTTCGTACGATTTATTCCGCAGCGAGGGGATGAGTTTGGTAGCTCTACGTTGAACCTTCTCAAGTTTAACAACGTCTTTTCTAAGGAATGGAGACCAAAATTGAACAGCATACTCGAGATGCGGTCTAACAAATGCATTAAATAACTTGAGCATACTGTGTTGGTTTTCGTTCGAGATCGTGAGCGATATCAATACCTAGCATCTTGTTGCCTTTCTTGGTAGCATCGTTACATTTGCTTGCTGCTTTTTAAGTCATTACTAATGATGACGCCAGAGATGAACTATGCATCTCTCAATTTCCTAATTGTTGCCGCGGCTAAACATCACTGTAACATGAAAATGAGATATCAAACCCGTTGAACTATGCAATACACATGAATTGTCCGTGATTCTGAAATAGACGTCCAATAGAGTGAAAACTAAAATTCATGATAGAGGTTATTTGCGAGAAGAATGTGTTGTAAACAATCTGTATGCAAGCGAAGTTAACAGTTTCAATCGTGCACGATACAGTTGAACATACTGTATCAGGTGTTTGTGACTGCGTTAACGAATGTGTTGGTTACAACATAACCTAAATTATGTGTATATCAGTATCAAGAATAGTCCAAAACGAAAATTGTTGTCTGAAGAGCCGTGCTGACTGTCAGCGGCAACTCTTCAGGTTGGCAACTCTTCAGGTTTTGGTCCGTCACATAGTGGGTCATTCCTCGGTATTTACATATACGAGGCTATTTCGATAATCAACTATACGAGCACTCACAACAATCCATGCGCATTACCTGTAAATTTTGATGTTCAATTTATTTACTTAACCCGATTATCCTGGAATGAGAGTTAATTTGGTTTCGGAACTCCGGGGCAAGTAAAATCAGCCAAAACAAAACATCGTTAGATAAACTATAACGCCAGCTGGACAACCTTCAGGGAACCCAGCGTTCGCGATAAAATTATTTCCGCACACGCGCACTATAGCCACTTCACTCCACCTCACTGTCATGGCCGGACACTGTCATAACCGCTAAAAATCTTTCATCACACGTGCTTTCGACCTAAACGATGTTTCAGCCTACATGCATTTTCCGCCACTTCAAAATCTGCCACTGCCAAATCTCGCACTGTCTTTACACCTAAACAGGCGTACCAACCCACCGGTTATCACATTAATGAAACTTCAATATAAAAATGCTAAAAAACGGCATTACGTACCTTAGAAAAATACGTATGTTTGCCCCTCGGGTTAGAAATTCGTACCTTTGCCCCGCGGGTTAGAAACACGTACCTTAGGTTAGGTTAGGTTGGGTATAAAAAGTTTCATTGAAGTGATAACCAGTAAAATGGTACGCCTCGTGGCTGATTCTGACGTGGGCTGAAACAGAGTTAAGGCAGAATGTCACTGGCAGATATGGCAGTGGCTGGTGTGACTGAGGAACGCTAAGAATGTTCGCTGTTGAAAAATGGTACCGTAGGTAAGTAGTCGGAACAATTTGTGGCTGATAAGGCAGTTGGCGGAGATCAACGGGGCTGATCTGACGTTAGCTATAAAAGAATTTAGCGCCAGGGATAGCGACCCCAACCTTCAGTAGAATATGAGTAGTTAACATAGGGCTGACTATGCTTTCAGTGAAGGATTATAGAAAGGGATAATTAGCGAAGGGCGTCGGGGTTGGCCAGCGTCTAAGGGAGCTGAATGTGCCCGGCGTCTAAGGAGGCCGACTATGCTCGGCGTCTAAGGGTGCCGAAACAACCCTGATGTCGTGTATGGACGCTGAATCAGCCTTGGCGATTGTCGATGTTTTGTAAATAGGTATATAAAGGGTTAGTATTATTGTATGAATAAACGTAAGAGTTTATTGCTCTGACGTATCTGCAATAAATGTTGGCCTGGTACATAGGCGGCTGGTTGTATGTGTAGGATTTAATTCTTTTTAATAGCATATGGTATTGCAGTATTTAATCGAGCTGGCTATATGCGTAGTATAAAAATTCTTTAATAATAGTATATCTTTATATATATTTATTTATATATCGCATTATTTAGTGTTGAAGACACCTTTGGTATTGCACTTTCAATGCAATGCATGTTGTTTTGCAAGTCTTTGCTCAAACATTAACCTATTTAAGGTTTTATTTAATGACGTAGATACCGCTGTGATAGTATTTCAACTAGCTGATTCTTTCATTGCTCGAACATTAACTTTGTTAGGAAAGAATCCGAGACCGACCTCTAATCGCTAGAATTCATTGCTGCACGTTTGTTTTAGACATCATTAATCACTCGACATCTATATTCTATTCGATATTTAGTC
>SDVV010035034.1:0-11106 GCA_016164225.1 Gammarus roeselii
GTGGATTCGCGTGTACTGAGATGGTTCGGGCACATGGAGAGGATGGATGAAGGGAGATTGGTGAAAAGGGTGATGAATGCGGAGGCGAGTGGTCGCAGGCCTAGAGGTAGACCGAAGTTTGGGTGGATGGATGGTCTGAAGCAGGCGTTGGGAAGGAGAGACATGAATGTGGAGGTGGCGAGAGAGCGTGCAATGAACAGGCGTGAGTGGAGTATGGTTGTGAATGGTTGATTTTGACGCTGTTCTGATGTGCTTTCCCGCCCTTGGCATCCCGCTGTCGCGATGGTCATGGGTGGGGGGGGGCCCGGTCATTATGACGCGACGGGGGTAAACCAGTGAAAACTGTCGGGTCCCGCTGCTGACGACGGTTCCTCGGTGCATTCGAGACCCAGAGGGTAAGTTGAGGGGCTACCGGCCGCACCCTTTAGCACAAAAGGGCTAAGTTGTGTGAGTGTGAGCGTATGAGGGCGTGAGGTGCGCCTTGCCGTCGGCCACCCCCCTTTCTGAGGGATACGGCCTAGTGTCTGTATCTGTATCTGTATCTGCATATGCACTGTACCGTGTTAGCGAAGGAATACAAGTTTAATAGGATTATTACAGTTTATTTGTTATAGAGGTGGAAAATAACGGCAAGTGTAGGTAATGATATGGGATGTTGGTCCTGTTTTAGTCCGGTTATGACAAAAATTAACATCCGCTGAAGGGTTATTACTGTAGGATTATTTTAGTGTATTTCTTGTAGGAGATAGTTATGTATATCGTTTCTGCGTCTTGATAGTTTATTTATGTTGGACATTGGATATTGGGTAGCTTATGTATGGACAATTAAGGCTATTTTGTCTGTTTTGTTATTTTTTGGATTATGAGATTAGACGTTAAAGATTGTAGTGTAGACATTTTTGGCAGGTTTAGGTGTTGTAATACTGTATGGTATTAGTGGAGGATTAGTTCAATTATTTCTTAAAAGGCTGCTAATGTAAATTGTTTCTAACTTTTTGTTAGAATTTTTATGTTGGTTATTAGCTAGATTTTGTATGAGTATGGAAAGGTATCTCGTGTGTTTTAGATTTTTTAATGTAGGGTTATATGTTGATGTAGGATAATAATATATATTTTATTAGAAGTGGATTTTTTTTCTAGAGTTTGTTCCTCCAGGAATGAGGTTTGTAATAGGATTATTTCAGTTTACTTGTTGCAAAAGTCAGTTTGTATGGCGGTTTCTGGTTCTGTTAGGTCAAGTACGTTGGATATTGGCAAGGCTTTAATGGAGTTCAAGCTGTGAGGTTGTTACGAATGTGTGTTAAGGGCCACTGGTATATGATTTAATGATTATTACTATTAGTATCATCATCATTATTATTTATTTTTTTGTAATTATAATAGTTATTATCATTTATATCATTGCTATTATTATTAGTATTCCTAGTATTTCACTTTTCCCACTACAAATTTCACTTTTCCCTTTACCACGTTTTACTGACGCTTTGTGCCTTTCTGTTTCAGATGCTTTTGTGACAAGTGTGAACATTTACTGTGCTAAGTTTGCTAATTAACAAAATAAATTAAATTGAAACTAAAAAGCTAAGTGAGTGCGCGCGCCTGCTGGAAGAGTGAAGATTCCAGCAGACGACTTTTGAGGATGCCTCCTACTCTGGCGGACTGCTCGGTCTGCCTCGCCAGGATGAGCAGGAGCGTCTGCAGAGACCTCGCGGGAGACCTCGTCTGCCGATTCTGCGAGCTGGATGACAAGCTCGACCAGGTCCTGGGGACCTACCAGGGTCTGCGGCGGAGGGACGACGATGGAGAGGACGGGATCCTTGCGAGGAAGGTCTTTGTCCTCGAAGAGCAGCTGTGCACTGTCGCAGTGAGTGTATGGAGATGAGGGAGGAGCTCGGCAGGACTTGTGAGTCCGTAGCGGAGGTGAGAGACGAGGTACGTAAGGTCAAGGACCTTGTTAGTAAGCGTGATCTAGAGAGTTTCGCTGCAGACCTCAGTAGAAACCTACGTTCTGATATGGATAAGGCTGGTAAGGGCCTGGCGGAACAAACGAGGAAACTAGTGAAAGTTAACCAGTAGGTGGTCCATGCTTTACAGCTGGACGGAGATGCATCCTGGGAGAGGATTGACCGAAGGGACCCAATTCGATCGCGGGGCAGTCTTGGTGGACTTGCTCTGACTTCTTACCGTGACGTTCTGGGTAAGAGTCTGCAACGGCAGTACGCATCCATCCCTAAACCCATATCAAGGCTGCCGGTGCTTGATGTGAGCTCGCAACTCGCTTCCACCCGTGCACCCAAACCCGGGGTGACTACTTCCCGCCACACCAAGAGGTCATCGGCTGCTCGGAAACTGAAACCTGGGACTGAGCCGATACCTCGGACCAAGACATCCACGGACCGAAACCGCATCCAACCTCGACTGGGCGGCGTAGATTCGGATGGATTTCAGCAGGTCCAGAACCGGTTCACCTTCGTGAACCGGCCCGCGTTTGAGATGCCAACGCGGAACAGTTTTGAGAGGTTCACGTACCTGGACGGCGAAATTGAGACACTTGTCCTAGGTGACTCAATCGTCCAACACCAGGCGGTTGAATTTGCTCATAGGTGTAAGGCAAAGAGGCGGGTATTTGCAAACCCGGTGCCACGATTGAAAAGATCAGAGGTGCTTTGCAGATGTTGTAGTATCCAGCCGGGAGACACTCATCACCTGTCATGTAGGCACCAATGATCTTGAAAGGACAAGGTCGGAAGATCAGCTAGCCAAGTATAGGCAGCTGATTTATAATCTTAAGGCAAAAATGGATCAAGTGGCTATCACATCCATCTTACCGCAAATGAATGATGATGACGAGCTGTATGGTAAGTTAATCTATACAAATCGAGCCCTCGAGACCATTTGCAGGTCCGATGGAGTATCCTTCATCAACTTGTTTGATGACTTTTGGGAGAGGCCCGATCTGTTCCTAGGAGACGGCCTACACCTGAATGATATAGGAAATGCCTGACTTGGCAGACTGCTCCATCTAAGCGCTAAGAAATACTTTGCCCAAAAGTTAGGGGTCCAGCCTGCTTTAAAAGATCTAGTTTTGGCTGCAGGGAAACCTACCTAGAGGGCCATGTGCCCGTTGCGGATTCCCGGACAAGAGCGCTGACAGTCGATCAGTCGCTCCAAGAGGAAGAAGCTGCGGGCACGGTAGATGCGTTATAGGGCTCACAAGAAAGCAATTCTAGGGATGGTCAAGATCCTGGTCCACAGCCGCCAGGTCGAGACCCCCCCAATGATGAAAATGTCGAAGACCGAGACACACACTGTCTAGTGGTCTTCTTCTGTACCGCGCAGTCATATGCCCCTAAGGTCGACGAACTGAGGGGACTGGTGACTCTCTACTCATTTGATGTCATTGGCATAAACGAAACACGGCTTGATCTCCAGAGCAGAAACCTGGCAGCGGAGATAATGCTCCCGGGCTTCAAAATGTTCAGCGTGGACAAACCCACCCCTCCCTAGTAAACAAGGGGGCGGGTCCGTGCTGTACATAAAGGAGATACTGCATCCATTTCTTAGAGCATCGCTCGCCACAGTTTCTCGCAAAATACTCAACTCAGGAATTAAAGTGGATCATGCGACATTGAAGCTGGCAAAGGTGTACCGCAAAAGCCACACCCTTGCGAAACAAGATGCCCAGCTCTATGAAAAGCTGGAAGAAATATTCTTAAATAATCACGAGACTATCATCTTCAGCGACCTCAATCTCCCTTATTTTGACTGTGTGAGCCTAACTTCACAGGCCCCAGGCAATAAACTAACGGAATTTATCGCCGAAAACGACATGACCCAGTAAGTTCATGAACCAACATGGGGAACAACATACTGGATCTAGTCATTTTAACTGAGAAGCGCTTGGTCGCCAACATCCTAACTAGGAACAAACTGGGAGGTGCTGACCACAACGCGGTGGAATTCACCATCAAAGTGCCCCATCCAGCCCCCCAGGGAGCTATACGCCGCCCCAATTTCGCGCGAGCAGGTTTCCAGGGGTTGACATAACAAAAAAGTACGCTTAACTTAATCGAACAACTCTAAGAAGGTACGGTGGATGCTTGCTGACGTATCCTCAATGAGAGAGTTCACGACGCAAGCGTCCGATACATTCCCTTCAGGACAATTGACCCCGCTCAAAGGATCAGGCCCCCGTGCTGGAACGTCGAAGCTGCAAGAGCCTTGAATCGTCGCCATCAACCAAATTCGCAACGTATGAGGAACAACACCGCAGAGGCGGCAGAACTGCATCGCCTGGCGTATAGAGCAGCTACTAGACTTGTCCGATCCTCTAAGCGCACATAAGAGAAAAATATTAGCAGCGCGAATTGCTAGGGACTCAGTTGGTCCACTAATGGATGAAGATGGTGTCCTCAGAACGTCCCCTGAGGACATGCCCAATGTCGTGAATAGCTTCTCCTGTTCAGTGTTCACAGTTGAGGGCCCGGCTACGAACGAGATACTGTTTACGCTGGGTAAGTCAGCCTCAACGACATTGCGTTCACAAGAGAGGAAGTTGCCTAACGACTTGAGGAACTGGACATTTACAAATCGATCGGTCCCGATGTACACCACCCAAGAGTTCTCAAGGAAACTCGAGAACAATTGGCGGATTCCCTAACCCACATCTTCAACTTATCGATGACGAGTGGCAAGGTCCCTGAAGACTGGAGAGTTGCCAATGTCACGGCAATTTTCATGAAATATGACCGACAATCGCCCTGCAACTATCCACCGATCAGCTTGACGTCGATCGTGTGCAAAACCATCGAGCGATTGATACGAAATCATCTCGTCGATCATCTGGAAGACAACGGACTCATCCATGACACTCAACAAGGCTTCCGCCGGAAGAGGAATTGTTTGACGAATCTGCTAGACTTCTTCAATGAAGTGATCAACGTGTACGACCGCCGCAAGGCAATGGATGTCATCTACCTAAACTTCCAAAAAGCCTTCGACAAGGTGCCGCGCAGGAGACTGTTACACAAAGTCTCTGAGCTCGGCATTGGTGGCAACGTACTTCGCTGGCTGCGCGTCTGGCTAACAGGACGCAAGCAAAGAGTCAGCATCGGCCAGGCTTTGTCCGAGTGGGCCCCTGTTACCTCTGGGGTACCTAGGGCAGTGTCCTGGGTCCTATCCTCTTTCTCATCTATGTAAAAGACATGGGTGCGAGGCTTCTGTCCAATGTATCGAAATTTGCCGACGACACAAAGCTTTGCCATGCAGCATGGAGGGAGAGAGACAGAGTTGAGATTCAACAAGATACCCTTCAAGGTTGTAAAATGTACATTTATGCACATGGGGTGTCGCAATGCCAACTTCAACAACACGATGACAGGAAGCGATCTTGCAACTGTTGACTAGCAGAGAGACTTGGATGTCCTTATCTCGAAATATATGAAAGGGAACTCGCAGGTCGAAGAACGTTACAAGATAGCTAACCGTAGCCTTGGTTACATCTCCCGTAACTTTCTCTGCAAAACGAAGGACATTGTATTGCCGTTGTACACGTCCCTCATCCGTCCCCACCTCGAGCATGCCGTCCAATTCTGGTCTTCACACATGAGGGGGGACATAGCCAAACTGGAACTAATCAAGCATCGTGCAACTAAGCTCAACCCACAACTACGCCACCGCAGCTACGAGGATAGGCTAAAAGAGCTTGACCTCATCACCCTTGAGCAACAAAGGCTGAGGGGACAGCTCATTGAAACCTTCAAATACCTGAAGAGATTCAACAACGTGAGTGGGACCACCACATTCGTGCCCAAAACAACCGGGCAAAATTTGTGGCAAATCGTTTTGCCACAACTATAGCGCAACACATTTCCCCGATCGCAATCTCGCGGGTCTAGAATAACTTGCCGGCTGCGGTAGTTGGCTCTGAATCCGACCGAAAATGAGTTCAAAAACGCACTTGACTAGCACTGGGCTACGTGACTCGTTTAATCTGAGAACGACACGATTTACCAGGAGCTGTCGAACCGGGTGAGAGGTGTTATGGCGACTCTCATCCACCCCTGCACCCACGCCAGGGCCACCGATTCTGGGTGTGAGCCCGTAACGGTACTCGCATTCACCCACCTCGCTAGTCTACGAGGCCGTATGGTATTCTGAAAAGCGACACCGCCTAAGAAGAGGGCTTGCTCAACTCGATGAGGCGGTGAAGACTTGGAGGGATACCATATATTTTTTACGCTAGGTTTTTGTTATTCTTATGTGGTACGGTGCCGGCATTCCCCGGCACCAAACCCCATGATATACGTAAATGGAGGAATCTTGCTGACACGATGGCATTTTTCTTTTTACTTTTCTACCCTCTCTGTGAGAGAGGAAAACAAGGAGAAAAATGGGGAGAGATAGGCAAAATTGAGAACTAGTGTGAGTGAAGCCTGCCGGTGACTCACCCTCACACCGCAGGATATTCGAAAATAGAACCCGCACCAGGACGAAAGCTTTGTTCAACTGTACGGTACTGCGAAGTTCCGACAGATATCATCTATTGTTGAGGCATTGAGTATTTTCCTATGGAGAGATCTTGCCGACCTAATGGTATTTTTCTTTCACTTTCCTACTCTCCCTGCGGGAGATAAAAGAGAGGAGAAAAATTGAGAAAATTATATAATAATTACGAATCAGAGCAGGTGAAGTCTGTGGCGACTCAGCGGCGCTTGCTGTGAGGACGCTTCGACGGCTTACCCCCACACTGCATTCTATGTGAAAATCAAACCGCACAAGAAGGATAGCGTTGCTCAACTCTAAGGTACAACGTAGATTCAACTAAAATGTGCAGGTTAAGTCTGCCGGTGACCCAGCGACACTTATCGATGAGCCGCAACGGCGGCTCACCCCCACACCCCATGATATGCAAAAAAACGAAACCGCACCATGAAGAGAGCTTGCTCAACTTTACGGTACGTCGTAGATTAGACAAATATCATCCATTGATAGGCAATAAGTATCCTACTACGGAGAGACATTGCCGACGCAATGGTAATTTATCATTACTTTTCTACCCTCCCTGTCAGGAAAGAAGAGGAAGGAGAGAAATGGGGATAAAAAAACATCCACCTGTTGAATCAGTGAGTTCCTTCCGATAGAAGGACACTGTCGACACGATGCTACTCTCATTTTTTTTATTTTCTTCCCTTCTTAAAATCAAATTTTAATACCAGTGCCGGTTACATCTCTTGGAGATGTCCCTCAGGCATCTCACTTGAAATATAAAGCCCCTCAGGCACCTCAGTTGAAATATATATAGATCTTATGTATAGCGGTCATGTTGTCTGAGTCAGGCGGTGTGGGTGGAGCCTAACGGGTGATGCAGTGTGGGCGGAGCAAAGGTAGGAAGCGGAAGGGGAGGGGGGTAACACGAAGGGAGCGGGGCTCATCTTCAGCGGGGGGGGGGGATGGACGGACGGGGGATGGACAGACAGCTTTCGGATTATTCATGAGGTATGTTAATAGGTTAAATATATTATTAGGGTTTTTATATGTTAATAGGTTATATAAATAGAACGTTTACACATTACCTTTGGTGTTCGTAATTCAATGCTGGGGCATACTGTAAGTCGTTTCGATGCAAGTCATGTTGCATATGTGTAATTTCAGTGTCAATTTAGGATTTATTTAGTGGTTTGAAGGTTCATGTCATTGAACATTTTTTTTGTATATTTGATCTTTATTGTATTTATTTATATGTTTTTTCTTCGTTAGATGGTTTTATTGGGGTGCGCTTGGTCACTAACTGTTGTTCGTTATATATATTCATTCGATTCTGATATGAAAAGTGTTATAGCAAGTTTCTAGAGGGGTACGGGGTGTAGGGATCCCTTCGGCAAGAAGTTGGATGCCCTCCTGGAAAATTTAAGTGAGATTGCTCATACCTATTATTTTTCTTATATATTTATTTCCGTATCTTGTTTGCTATGTTTGAGTGTATGTTTCGTTATATATTTATGTCTGGGTTATAATTCTATATATTTTTTTGTACATATATGTTCGTATTCTTATCTAGTTGTGGTATATTTGACTCATTCGGAGGTTGTTTGGTGGAGTTTTTCTAGCAGTGATATGCTTGATACCAGCTTGATATTGAATTTAGACAATGTTCTTGTGTTTTCCATCTATTTATTTCATATGCATATAATATCTATATGAATAGTTTGGTTTATTAGTCTGGTTATTGGTGAGTTGATGTTTGTATTGTGGGTTGACGCAGCAGCTACGGTCGAGAATCTATCTACCCCATATTGCATTATCCATATTTTTTAACCAGATGTATCGGTATTCCATTGACGCGATATCCCAATAGCGAGAGTATCAGAACGATATGGATTTATTGTAAGATAACATATTGTGTTATGTATTCCTAGTAATGATCGGTTGATTTATGTTGAATTTGTAGTGTTTTTTTATTTGATCAGCTATCTCATACAGTTATAGAATTTTTTAGGATATTTTAGGTTTGCATCTCCCACATTATTGCAGGCATAATTTGCTCGGTTATTGCTGCAGTTTGGTATTTTATATGTATATATAACATTCTGTTACGATTTAGCCGTGGTCACTTTAGTTAGAGAGATGTTAATTTAACACTGTTTTGGACTGAGTTAAGGCTAATTTCATCAGATTTTGTAAGTTCAATACCGTATTTACGTAGAAGTATTCCACATTATTTACTATAGGTTTCAGTTATGTCGCTCGTATGTCTTGGTATCTTGTTCGCATTAGTTGTTTGCTTGGTTTCATGCTAGTTCTTTCTCGTTCATCACGTTTTTTAATGTATGTTTCGAGTATGGTAGAGAATTATTCATCTTGCTTTGTTATGACTCGATCATTTTAGTATATTTCCGTTCAGTTTTGTACGTTCTCTGTACAATTCCCATTTTCAATGCAATCTGTTGGTTATTTAGAAAATATGAGAATATTAGGGTATATTACGTGTGTATCTGCAATGTTGAACATTTTTTAGGTTTAATTCAGTTACATGTTGTTTATTTTTACTGTTTTATATATCTTCTTAGATCTTGGTACAATGTTTGACGTGGTTATAATAGATAGAGAAGATCCCATTTGATACAAACTCGGTCTTGCTGTTAGGTTATTAGTTGTTTATTGTGGGACCATTCTTCAATATATAGGAGGAGTTAGAGAGTCCTCTAGGCAAAAACCTCGTTCTGTTTATGCCTATTTGTGTAAGTAAACCGATTTACTATGATTGATACCCTAAGTGTATTACAATTTTAATGTGAATTATAGCAGAGTAGAGCATCTTACTTAGCTACTTTTTGTAGTTATTTTATTATTGTTGTATGTTGTTTTTTCCCACGATAATCATAAGAATGTATGTTTAGGAGGTGTAAGTTCGTACTGTATCTTTGTGGAATTTTTGTAAGTGAACCCTGGCAAGTGTATTGTTTAACGTTTATAGAAGACGATTTACTGGATGGTGGGGTCCTAGTGTAGAGCTGGTTTACACTCCTTTGATGGTCATTTGGAGTTCATCCATGTTCAACGTGAATTATGTACGTTCTTGTAGACGTCGATCTTATGTTCCATGGGTTTGTTAGAGAGGTTATCCGACAAGCTGGTCATCGTTGTAGCGGTTAACTTGAGTCATCAGTGAACAGAAGTCAAGCTTTTTATGGCCTCACTCTTTGAGCCTCATGTCAGCCCCATTCTTGACCACTGTACATGTGTATAAAATCCAGTATGTGACTTCACTCGATGTTGTTCAATGACGATGGGTTAAACAGATGCAAGGTAGATCTGAGGTATTGTATCGTGTCTGGATGTTGCCTCAAAATCTGTTATAAATTTGTAGTAGTTATGCTGAAAAGTGACTAAGTAAAGCATTGTAGAGTTCCTTGTTATGACACAGTGGGCTGGGATTTTGTCCTGCGAGAGGCATAGCACAATTTAGGTCTAGGAATTCGTTATAGATTTGAACAGGTATCGTAGTAAAAATAACATTATTCCCAATAACTCAGTGTTAAATGTCAGATATTTTTTGGTATGACTTATATGTTAGTATATGATCTTAGTCACGAACCAAATCAAGTGCGATATTGGAGTAGGATTTATCATTTGGGTGTGGTAGGATACACCGTATATAATAGTCGATCATTGTCGATTAGGGTTGAGTAGAGATTCTTATTAAGCTATTTTACAGTTGTTGTTATATGTTTTGATTGATTATCAGAGGAATAAATCTAGATCAGGCATAAATTCGCATATTTTCATGGAATGTTTGGTTCTAGATTAACGCCCTTAGTACACACTTTAGACAAACGGCGACCTTTGGGAGAAGTGTATGCAACACTTGCAATCCTATCCTTGTTAACAAAACATTGTTTATAGTATTCAGCGAGCTTTTTCTCGATGCTAATTTTTCAATTACTGTTACATGTTTATGACATCGAATCGTTTCAGGTTTATTCTTACTATTGCCTACATTACCATCGATTATACCCCCGCAGATATCCGAAATGTACCCAATTCTCCTTGCACTTGAATGTTTGAGATACAATTCTCTCTCCTCGTGATTAATTTCCAACATATTTCAAACAAAGTCAGATATACATTTGATTTTATTGTGCAATTTTACACTTCTAATACTTAATACCCCTTCATTACCCTATTGATAATTCGGTTTCCTCCAACTTTAGCAGGTTTTTCTTCACATGACCACTCCTCGAAAGCACTATCACACGTTTCCTCAATATCACTGTCACTGATATCCATTCCACGAAAAGTACCCCACGTTTTTTCCCTTGAGTCCTATTGTATACATACAGGATCGTTAGCGTCACTGCGTCGGCACATGTATTGGGCACTATGTAGGCATTTACACACATTTTTTGTGCAAGGAGTAAAAAAAATCGACGCCCGACCTTCCTTTAGTAGCCAAGTTATCACATCAATAGATGGATTTGGCTTTGTCCAGGCGTCGATTTTTATTAACTTCTATTGAAATTTTTACTTTTAAATTGTATTGAATTTTAAATTATGTTACATATATGTATATGTATATATTTATATATATCTATATATATATATAAA